>JAJMBF010000029.1:0-106809 GCA_030565165.1 Nematodospora valgi
TCAATCAATCAATCAATCAATCAATCAATCAATCAATCAATCAATCAATCAATCAGCCAGACGTTTAATCTATCATCTATCAATTGAGATCAGCATCTGATTTCTGCAACATTTCTACTCCGCAATCTCTCGTGGATGCTCTCATTTGTTGCCAAAATGATGTCCAAGCATATTATCAGACAAACAAGGAGTGCTATTAACAACAATCATCTTAACCAATCAATTCCCAAACAGTACGTCACCGGTGCGGCTATTGGCCTTTTGTCAACTACAAAATCACTTCGTAATTATCAGCTGCAATTACAAGTCAGACAGTTGGCTACATATGTTGATGAGTATGAAATTGATTATGTATCTTTGAGGAAGAAGCCCAAAAAGGATAAACTAGATAACAAGAAGAAGCCATACAATTTTATGGATTTGTCTATGTTTGAAATTCCTATTCCCACCTACGATAATTTTGATTTGATACATTTTGATTCTTGCAAGAGTGTAGGTGCTTCAGATTCTGGATTTCTCAGGGCGTATCATTGGTCTGGTGATCTATACGTTAATGGGGTCTCAAAGTATGAGGAGTTTGTTAATTGTTTTTATCCAAATTTGAAGGTTTTTGAAAAGTTTATACAGAGAACTTATGACTATAAGATAAAGCAGTTTGGTGATTTAACTACTTTAGAGGTTTTGAACTGTCTATATATTTTTAAAGATTATTACTCACATGGTAGAATTCCCGAGGTTACTAAACAGAATATTGCTGAGTATGATGAAATGTTTGAATTATTAATTGAATGTTTGAATACCGAACCTTCGTTTCCAAAAATGCTCTCCAAAGACCTTATACCTACTATTCAGAGAAATAGTGAGGTGCAAGAGTTTTTTGGAACTGGATTGCATTGGTTTAGACCAGAGCTAGAATCTTTGGATGAAGAATTCAATTTTAAAAGATTCAGATCTTTGAAAGATTTGACTCGTCAGATTGAAAAAATGTTGAATAAGTACGTCGAGTATTTGCAATTAAACAAGAGAGCTGATGAGATGTTTTTCAAAGTTTCAATTCAAGTGGCTCGATATAAAGAATTAAATAAAATTTTAATTGCCAACACACATTTTTCTTTGAAGCTTTTGAAAGAAATTATCGAAAATCCTAATTTTCCGAAATTCTTTGAATTTGTTACTCAGACTATTGACGATAAAGACATAACTTGGACAGTGGTTAGAAATGTCGCCATTCAAAACTGGTATGAGCTTGTTTGGTTGAAATTGATTCCAAAAACTGATGAATATCATAAAGTTGCTCCAATTTTATACAATCTTTGTAATGATTCATCAGGACCTGCTAAGCACACCGCGGAACACCTTTTAAATGCACTTACTTATGATCAAATGTTGAATAGAAATCTTTTACCAATTTTTGTGAAATATTCGGATTATGAATTACCAGTCTTTAACATTTCGGATAATCCTGCTGATCAGTTTCTATTTAGCTCCTTGCTAATGAATGTTCCTTGGGTGCAAGCGATTGAAAACAACACTTTGGAAAATTACGATTGGAAACCAAAAGAAGCGAAGAATTTATACCTTACCGATTTGTTTATGAAGGCAGTTTCCATGGAATCAAAGAGACTTAGGAAGTTATTTGCTGATCCATACATTTGGGTCGAATATATCAAATTGAAAGGGAAGCCTTTATCTCTGTGTATTCCTAAAGGGCATGAATTATTGAATTATATTGAGGATTTAGAATTATTTGCATCTAAACTTGAAAGTACATTTTCAAAATACAAAACTGTTGACGAATTGATAGATGCTCTTAAAAACAGTAATTTAAAAACAAGTGAAGCATTTTTCTCAAGTTTGAAAGACGCTTCTTCGCGTTTTTTTGGTGATGAGCTTGCTGTTCTAGATGATCTAGTTGGTGAGGTTAATCCAACAAAGTATCATCAAATTCCTGAATGGCTCAACCTTGAAGAAAATTTACCAGAAATTGAATTTTTGAAACAGCATCTCGATTTCTCAAATAAAGATGAGTCTATGATTAAACTTAACGAATTAGTCGAAGATATAATCACTAACCAAAAAGATTTCCCTGAAATTAGTTTGGATAGATTGTTAAAACTCAGATCCAAATTGATGGAATTTTGTACCAGCAACAGTGAGAACTGTTTAGAAATTTTGAATGCTGTATTACTTAGTCAAAAAGTATTTAACAGATTTGAGGATGAGCTTAAAAAAACCAGGCGTACATATGTTCAAATTCCTGATGAACTATTTTTACATGATTTTACCAAGGAATTAACAACTCTACAATCAATTTTAGGCAAACCATTTAGTCAAGTAGGTAGTGAAGAGATTTTCGACACTTTAGAATATAGTATTGATAATGTTTTTGCTCAAGAGGGAAGTCAAGCAGGATTGGTAGACGCTAATAAATCTGATATTTTGCAATTCATTAAATTAAAAAGAAGATTGGAACGTTTATTTGCCATTGACGGTGTTAACTCTGAGGCATTGGATATTTTGCTAAATAGTCAATCTGTTTTTGAATCCTTCGAACAAGAAAAGAGCAAGAAAGTTGAAGAGTACAAACAAATTCCAAATGACTTTTATTTAGAAGAATATCTCATTGAATTAAGCCAATTAAAAAATGCAATGGATATAGGCAAGTTTGGTGACGTATCTGCCAATGATATCTTGAGTAAAATAAATGAATTCATCAATGACAACTTTAGTAGCGTTGATAAAAAGGTTGTATGGGGTAAATTGTATAGCAATTTATCCGTGTTATTTAAGCATAATAACAATAGTACATTTCCTTTGGATAACATTATAGCCAGTGCCTATGAATTTTTGAAATTTGTTCCCAAATCAGTTCCTAAATCTCCAATTTCTGAGCAAGCGCAATTTTTGACAGGAAGCGAATATGAAAGCTTAGGTCAATTCTTAAAAAGTACAAAATTATTATACAAATCAGACGTTCACAACATTTCTAAACACAATTTTGAAAATTTTATTGATAAATACGAAGATTCATTAGATAAATCTTCACTGAAGTACCTATTCAATAAGTATTTGCTTGAACAGTTAAAAAAATTCAATTCTGAAATTGAGTATTATCCATCATTTTTAAATTGCTTGTATGGTATGGCTCATAACGAAGAGGGTGTTTCGATGACATCTCATGAGATTGAAGAATTTTATAAGGACTTGGTGAGAAGCATGAAGAGTATCAAGGGCGATGTAATTGAGCCAAAGAATGCTGCAATTATTGCTCAATTTGATGTGAACGAATTCAAGAAAGATGTTAAAAAGGTTGACAAATATCATGATTCTGAAAGATATCTCTCCAATTTGGAACAACAAGGTAATGCGACTGCTGATTTTGAACCCATGAGACAAACAATCAGGACAGCTGTTCATTCTGCATTTCAGGAAAATCAGGGTGAGGTAATTAGCACAACCGAGGAACTTAGAAAACAATTGAAAACGCCTAAACCAACAGCATCTACGCTTTTTCCAAAAAAGAAAGCAAAAGAATCCATTGATAAATTGAAATTGGAAACATACTTGAAGCAAGCCAAGAGACTAGAAGATAGCAAACTTCGTGAGAAGGAAGCATACGAATGGAGCAAGAAGATGTATGAAACAAGACTAGCAAGCAAGAAATTGAAGAATTCTAAATACATGATTTTAACCTTGGAAGGAGAAACTATCCCTGTATCAAGGGAGTTAATTGGTGAGTTACCAGAGGAGGACATTTTCAAGATATTGAATAAGATTGATAAACAAGGTCTTGCTAAAACCAGTAAAATAATTAAGAGGCTACAATCTAAGAATTGGAAATTGATTGGTAGTAAAATTGATGATGATAAGAAATATTTCATATTAATCAAATTTCAAGATGTTACTGGTAAAACATATAGAACTTTAAAGTCTTTACTAGCTGCCTCAGGATTGGTTTTGTTGAGCTTGATTGGTGTAAACATGTGGTTAAATGAAACCGTGCGTTTTGATAATGCTATTGCTGAATACGAAAGGAATCAAAAAGAACAAGAACAAACGCAGATGCAAATGAAACATGCAGGACCATTTAGTGTATTGACGACACCCAAATTTGGTGAAACAGAATCAATTAGGAGTGAAGAGGTTGTTGAGATGCCTTGGTGGCAAAGATTATTTTGGAAAAGATAAAAAGATAGAATGGTGATAAAGATGATACTCGATTGATTTATTCATTGAATGCTTAACCCCCTAGTTTATATCATTTATATATATTGTTGGAAGCCATTTTCAGTTCTACAGTTCGTTTAATTCTATTACACATTTCTGTACAAACAATTGGTTCTCGACATTTTAAAAGGATTTACAGGCCAAAAAGAAAAGGAGCAATGTCAAGTAAATGGCTGTAAACCTCACACTCTGAAAGTTTAAGGGAATATTATTTGACTAATTTCATATTTGCTCTGAAAACCAAAACTCCAATTATTCTAAAAATTTTATATATTGTGTTCCAAAATCTATTTCATGTCAATCTCAGACGTAGGAAATTCATTCATGTCTTTGGACACATGTATGAATTTCATTATTGTGGTTGCTCCAGTGGTTCCGTTCCAGTTCTTTAATCTTTCCACAGTTTCAACATCAGCTAAATCAGGGATCTTAAATCCAGTTTCAAATACATGTTGTTCGTGCTTGAATTTCTCACCCAAGATTTTCTGTCTTGTGGATATAGGTCTTCCCTTTCTATGTGTAATTTTCAATTCTTCCAATTCGTCATTATCTCTATTTATGAATAACTCAATGAATTGTTTCATTTCCTCCAAAATGAACTCCTTTCTATCACTGTATTCCTCGTTGATTAGTTCTTTAAAGAATGTAACTATCTGTAGCTCATTTGATTTTCTTTCGATAGACTCAAGTTTCTTAGCCTGGAGTTTTCTATCCCTGACTGTAGCTCTGTTCAATTGTTTAAATTTTCTACCCTTTATATGTATGGCCCCTGTAGACTTTGATATATTCTTAGTGACTTTGTTCAAGTTGTGTGCCAACGGCATTGATTACAAGTGATATTCGGTCGATTTGAGATGATGCTAAAGAAAAAAGTTATGAGAAGAGGTTTTGACAATCGATTTATATTTGTTTTTTTGCAGTAATTCAAGCTGTTAACTCCAATTGTTCAACAACAATGGCAATCTTTCAGCAGTTGGTGTAAAGATTGCCTGAAAAGCAGCCTACTGTAGAGCCTCACATCAGCTCAAACATACCGCTATGTACCCGTCCATGTATTTCTTTCAAGTGGTTCTAGTCAGTACTATACACTCAGACCCCAGTCGTGCAAAATACGTATTTTCAATCACTGCAAAAATTTTTTTTATTCCATTATTTTCAATTCTGTTCAAAAGTCAATAGACAACTCAAGATTGACCTAAACAACCCTGCGAATCTCGAAATATCAACAATGGCCAAATATACAGAGGAGCAATTATTCGAAATCAAGGATGAGTCTACATACATACCACAACCTCAAATATTGGAGGCCTTCAATAAGATGATTGACCAAGTGAATGAACAAACATTGGCTCAACAACAAGCTGAACATGCACGTAAATGGAATAACGGAGACACATACATTGATGAACGTGGAAACGAAAGGTCATACCATCACATGAATAGAAGAAGAGGTTCAAAGTCTGGCGGAGCTAGACCAAATTTAAGAAAGAAAAATGAAGTAATCAAAGATGAAGACGGATGGGAAACCACTGTTGCAACTGGTGTCAGAGGTTCTTTTGGTGAAGAAGCAAATGAAGAAAGAGCAAAATTCAGGGAAAGTGTTGGAGTTAGAGCAAGGCCTAATAATAAAAATTTGGGTAGTTCTAAAGCAGTTGATCCAAGAGAAATTGTAAGTGATAAACAGACTAGAGCTTTCAATGCATTTGAAGCTTTAGAAGGTGATGATGATGTTGATGAAGATGATGAATAAAAGGTGAGTTGAATATTCACTGGTATTGTATGATAAGTAAACGGTATTTAGTTCATATACATATTTAAATGAATTAGTTGATTCATATATTAATAAATAACATAGAAAAATCTAATATACACATAAATACTGAAACGAATATAAGTTTTCCTATTACACAACAAATGCCGCCTCATCTTCACTATCTAAACCATCTAATATAGAAGCAACGTCAGTAGTAATCAAATTCTTACTCAATACGGAATCATTAGACACAGTACTTTCCATTCCTCTTGCAGTCACTCGAGGCCCACTAGTTGCTACACTTCTACTAATCGACATGGCACCTTTTAAATCAGTTACTCTTGGAGAATTGACATGTTTACTGTCACATGTATACATCGAACCATTAGTGTAATCACCTGCACCTGGTGCTGCAATTGTCGTACTCAAAATGGAAGTTATATAACCATTTGCTTGGGGCAATCCTCTTTCTTGGAAATGTTGGCTGTATTGTAAAATTTCCGCATGTATTGAAGTTATATCTCCCGCAGTACCCAATCCTAAACCAGTATAAAGACCCTTTTCAGAATTTGAGGATGCAACATCCGACGATAATCCAGTGCGGTTGGGGAGATCGGGCATAAAATTGCCAGCAACCTGTGATTCTTGTTGTTGGTGTGAATCAATATATGTGTTATTAGTATTTCTTAAATCATCAGTGAATGTGCTCATATGGGTACTAATTTGAGATTTTTCAATTTCGGTTAGTAATGGCTTTTGAGGATGCAACCAAACAATCAAAAAGTTATTACCACATGCAAATTCTTCAATATTTTCACTCTTGATTCTGATTTTTATTTCATTACCATCAGAATCTTTTGGCACTACTCTGTTGCTTTTTGATGACTCTAATTCTGAAGGTGATGAGTCAATTCCATGAATCCATAACCTATTGTGTTTTCTATATTCAACTGCATCTAAAATTTGTTTGAATAGTTTGGAATTTTTACAGTAACTTTCCAAATCTTTTTCATATTGATCATCCAAATATTTTAACACATAATATATTACAATATGTGCGAGGGTGTCTTTAAACTTTTGTCTTTGAGTGAATTCATTAGTTTTATTGACTTTCATAGTCCAATGGTGAAAAAACGGTATAAAGTTACTCATGAAATTTAAACCCAAAATATTCATCATATCTTTCAATACCGTAATTAACAACAATACTATTAGAGTATTGGGAGAATCATAGCTATCAAAAAATTTATCAACATACATCAAGAAATGTGATATAAAATTTTGTTGATGTGTGATATACTGGTTAATATTTGGTTGTTTCAAATCTTTACTACTTCCTTGATTATCATCATTATTGTTGAAAATATCAGATGAGTTACTAGCATTACTAGGAACCAATAGAGACTGCTGCTTGATAAAATCATAGCTGGATTGTAAAGCACCAGCCAATTCAACATTTAAAAACTCATCAAATACTCTCAAGTATTTGGCTTGGATATTATTGATTTGTGGTGTTGTCAATATAGTTCTTCTATCATCATCAAATTCATTCTCGGGAGATAACAATCCTAAACTAATATCCCAATGTTCCAAGTTAACATGATTACGACTAATTGTACTATTTTTATTTTTTAAAATAAGGAAAATTCTAGAAATATTGTTCAACAACTGAATTATTAAATCGTGAACTTGTTCGCCAGATATTTGCGTCGAACTAACATTATCAACAAATGAACTATCCAAAACATAATCAACTTTGACCAAGATTTCTTGAATAGAATCAGGAACCTGATCATAATAATAAATGTGGGTACTTAAGTTACAAATACAAGCGGAATAGTTTTCTGTTAATGTCTTTATATTTGCTTTGTCCAAATCACTTGGTTTCAAAATTAGATCAGTTTGTAGATTAAGTAATTGTTGAATGATATCAGATATTGATAGACCAATCATATTAATACCTGACGAAAGTAAGCCAGATAAATAACGAGAATATTGGAATTGTAAATTATAATTGGACTTGCTGGAGCCTTCTACGTTTATACGGTTTAATGTTGCTAATAAGGTTGATAAACTCACAAATCTTAATTGAATGGGGATCCATGCTACACATAATTGCAAAAATAAGACTCCCCAATCCAAATTAAGGGCAGCAGTGTAAAAGTGTTGAACGACTGCTCTTGTGACTTCAGAAATTTGACCGGCTGTGTTATTATTGAAAAATGATTTCATAGAAGTAAAAGCCTCTTCATTGACATCATTCAAAGTTAATGAGTCATTGTCAAAATCATCTTCAATTTGTTGAGAAACTTGTAATTGTGACTTATGCAGATGAACACGGGACAATTTTTTGCCATCAGATTCAATATTAATGTTTGACTTTAATCTCGAAGAAAGACTACTGTAATTGTTGTTTGCGAGTAGAATTTGAACTAAGAATGGAATTGATAACGCAATAAACTTTTTTGAAGTAGTTGAACTATGATTCAAACATTTTGAAATTGAATTTATAGACATTAGCGAGATCATTTGACGTTCATAAACATTGGACGTTTGAGCCGTATCTTTTCCCATTGAGATTAAACTCTGTGATACATCAGTAAAGCTCTTAACGAATTCTTTATCACCTGTGAATAACCCAGCATCCAACTTGTCACATAATACAGCATAGGTCCTAACAACAAATTTAGATATGGAGATATCCTTCATATTCAAACATGTCTGTAAGATATTACAAACTTGTTGAGCAAAAACATTTAAATTATCACTACATTTAAGAATCAATTGTTGGACAATGGCTAAAGTGACCAACAAATTTCCAGCACGGTTACGATTGGCATCATGATTCGCCTTTTCCCTCAAAAACACAATCACCTTTTCCAATTTAACTCTACGAGTAGAAGCATAATATAACAAATAACTCAATTCAGACGAATTTGGTTTCTTGTCAGAAGCTTTTCCTGCTGGGTAACACTGTAAGATCAACTTTTGGTGCTTATGTTGGAATATTTTATTCATCCTGCGCTTTTGATAGAAAGATGATACCGGAGCAAGATGTTGTAATGTAATTGATTATACTTAGCTGTTGGCTCTGATTGGTGATGGAAGTCGATTTAAGTTTGATTGTCAAAAAATGGGCTGTCAAGAATGGTTGTAAAAATATAGTTGTTGTCCACTTATACTATACTAATCTATTGAACAGTTGAATACAACGAAGATAGATAAATGGATGGATGGATGGACAGATGGATTGACGAAATTGATAAATGGAAGAAGAAGAAAATAAAGTGTTGACCTGTTTAAATAGACTGCTAGTGTTTTGTGGATCAAAAGAGAATCATGTAAATTAAAGTAGCCAACATGATAATTATCAGGTGGAGAAACACTAGTGTGAAAATACATACTAGAAGACGTGTGTGCATTTATGAGGAGATTTACGCTGGGTCCATTCTTGTGTCGACTACTCGATTAAGTAATAGATTTTCTTTCAACCAACGGATTTAATTCAACCTAATTTAACTCGATCGCATCTGATTTTTAAACCATCTTCAGCCATTCACATCTGCATTCACATTCATACAGACAGCGACAGCAGCAGTAGCCGTCCAATATATCCCCCACTTTGTAATGTCAACACCATTGTACGTCAAGGGTGGTGTGTGGACAAATATAGAGGATGAAATCTTGAAAGCAGCAGTCCAGAAATATGGTTTGAACCAATGGGCACGAGTTTCCTCTTTACTATCAAAGAAATCAGCAAAACAAGCTAAATCCAGATGGCATGAATGGCTATCGCCTGCGATAAAGAAATCTGATTGGACGAGAGAACAAGACGAACGATTATTGAGTCTATCAAAATTATTGCCCAATCAATGGAGGACCATTGCCAACATAATTGGCAGAACTGCCACGCATTGTGTTGAAAGATATCAACAGTTGATTGATGAGGCAGCCGGTATAGCAGAAGATGATGCGTTGAAGCTTACAGGACCCGGGGTTGAAACATTACCCGCGACGGGTCAGCCCAGTACCTCGATTTCACAAGGAGACTTAAATTTAAATCCAGAGAGTAAACCAGCCAGACCCGATGATGAAGAATTGGAGGATGATGAAAGAGAAATGTTAGCTGAAGCTAAAGCAAGATTAGCCAACACCCAAGGTAAGAAAGCTAAAAGAAAGGCAAGAGAACGAATGTTGGAGGAAAGTAAAAGAATCGCTCTATTACAGAAGAGAAGAGACTTGAAAGCTGCTGGTATTAATATAAGTCTACAGCCAAAGAACAAGAAGAAAAGAAAAGAGTTTGATTACAATACTGATATACCTCATGAAGTGGCGCCTCAAGCTGGCCCGTATGATGTGACTGAGGAAAATAAGCACAATGTATTAGAGCTTGACCAATTTAACAAGCAAGTGTCTCAAAAGGGAATGAGATTGAAGGAGATGGATGATAAAATAAGAAGACAAGAAAAAGAAAGAAAGAAAGAAGAGAATAGGCATAAAAAGAAGAACAAGAGAGAAATTGAAGCAGCTGCAGCATTGGTTAATGAACAAGAAGAACATCTTAAGTTGAAGAGAAGAAAATTAATTTTGTCAGAACCATCTAATGAAGATCTGAAGATTGAAGACATAGATGAAAGGATCCATAATAAAGCTATCGAGGAGAAATGTGAGGCTACAACATCGGTATTGGCAGGCACAACAGTTCTCCCTAATAAGATAAAGGAACCCTCTGCTCAAGCTAAGATAAAATCAAATAAGTCATCAATACTTAAATTGATTAGATCTTCATTTGCGAAATTACCTGAACCAAAACATCACTTTGGTAAAGCTTTACCAAACTTTCATTACTCCATTGAAGAAGGCAATGTTGATTTAGACTTAAGTGTCAATCAAAGTAATCATCAAGATGAGAAATTCGAAAGTCTACAACTTTTACTGAAATTGGATGATGAAAATACAAAACTTCGGAGATCCCAAGTTGTTCAAAGGAATTTACCCATACCAAATCCTTCGAAATTGAAGAATACGACCACTGAATCTACTTTGGATGGTTTAATTAATGAGGAATTCCGAAAATTGATTAAATCTGATTATAAAAAATATCAAGATCCAGAATACGATGCGCCTATTCATCATGAAGTGGATCAAAGCTTACATGAAGAAGTGATCCGTAAAATTGATGAAGAAATGAAGAGAATAGAAAAGAGGGAGTACAATCATGAATATGAACTTGCACGAGATTATGAAGTTGCAGAATCTATAATATCAAAATTACATGAAATGTATAATTCTTCACAGGAGTTCCAGAAGCAAATAGAGTCGCCAGATTATGAATCAATGAAGAGAGAAAAATTGGACAACATTGAAAGATTGTATCGGGAATTGGAAGAAGCTGATAAAGAACTCAGGTTTGTCAAGACTCAGGCAGCACAAGAAGAAGTTGTGATCGAGTCAGAAACTGAAAGATTGATTTATGAAGTTGAAAGACTTTACACGAAGGTCCATGTTATACAAGACAATGTACGAAATTTAAGATTATCACATAGTGCCTAGTGCCTAGGGAAATTGGTTTATTTTATAGAAATGTATTTATATATATATATATATCAAGTTTACGTTACAAAATACATTTGGAAATAGTGCGCGCGATTTCGATCTCATTATCTAAACTAACCAACTTGTTCCTCACCTAATGAGTAATAACTTGCTATACGTCCCATTACGGCAATCGAGACCCATTAATCTAGGTGAAGAATTGAGAGAAATCATCAAAACTCAATATTTTCAGTCCCTGTCATCATTCGATCGAGATCTTCAACTTTTAACAAATATACGAAATCGGATTTCATATTTAAAAAATGACGATTGTACTATATCAGACGAGCAGATATTGTTTGAATATTATTCATACTTGGAACAAATTCAGAAAAAGTTTGCTGATGAGTGCATTGAATTTGCTTGGTTTGGGACTTTGTACAGTGGCCCAATGGGTCCAATCAAGATCCGCTCATTCAAAATTGAGGCTTTAAGTATAATTTATCAGATTGGTAGTTTGTATTCACAATTGTCTTTGAAAGAACTGAGACATACTGATGAAGGATTGAAAAAAAGTTGTCAATTGTTCCAGTTGAGTGCCGGGTGCTTTCAAATGATAAGTGATAAAGTGGCTGAATTGGATAGCAATCCGAATCCAACAATCCAAGTTCCGAAAGATTTCCAGAAGGAAACAATACAATGTTTGAAGTATATTATGCTTGGTCAAGCACAGGAAACTGTCTGGCAAAAGGCATTAAATTCGGGCACAATGAAAGATTCTATTATAGCGAGGCTATCTTATCAGACGTTTGAATATTATTCACAAGCCCTAACTTATGGAAACTCTTCAGATTTCATAAATTTAGAATGGATAAATCATATCACAGTGAAGAAATTTCATTTTTTTGCAGCAGCACATTTTAGAAGTAGTGTTGTCTCTCTCGATGCTTTTCAGTACGGTGAACAAGTAAGTCATTTGCGTGTGGCATCAAATGCTATAGCTCAAGCCATGAAATATAAACGATACGTAAGTCAATTTGTATTAGAGGATTTGCTGGGATTATCAGAAATTGTGAAGACAAAATTAAGAGCAGCTGAAAAGGATAATGATTTGATTTACTTGAAACTAGTACCGAGTGAAAAAGACTTGAAGCCCATACTTGGTGTATCTATGGCTAGACTGATAAAACCCGAAAAATTTGATCATGAACCCAAAGTTGTCATGTTTAAGGAACTCTTGCCGTATATAATCATTCATTTTGGTCAAGCTATGAGAGAAAGACAAGATGATTTTGTAAGAGATAAGTTTTATGAACCTGTCCAAGCTTTAAACAATTTGTTCACCAAATTTTTGACAGAGCGTGGATTACCAGCAAGCATAGACTCGATCCAACAACCTGAAAATATTCCTGATTCAATTATCGATCATTCAAGAGAGATTGTGAATATGGGAGGGGTCAAATTAATAGAGGATTCAATCAAAGAGATACAAAAGCTAAGTGTTGAATGTAATCACTTAGTCAATGAATGCATTAGTCGAATTGAGTTAGAACATAACGAGGATGAAATGTTAAGACAAAGACAAGGATCAGTAAGTTGGACTAGAAGTACAACTAAAGAAGCTGCAAAAGAATTGATTACCAAGATTGACAAAATGAAAGATTATTTGGGCCAAGCTAAGCTGGGTGATCAACTCGTTGTTGACAGGTATCATGAAATCAGAGCAATCTTGGACGTATATATGGGTGGATCTAAGCTATTGAATTCGTTTATTCCAAACTCAAATTATACAAAATTGGATAAGACTTTGGTCAAGATTATTTCAGATATGAGACACTCATTGAGTTCAGTGCATTCAATCCAGTTAAGTCGTAAGAACTTTTTACAATCTTTAGAAATTAAGAGTAGAGATAACAATATCTTGCCTAAGTTGATTCAAGAATACAAAGAGCATCAGCAAGATTTATACGACGCCAATGGTCAATTCAAAGCTGCCATATTTGAAATTATATATGAACAGCATCTTAAGATGTTTGATCCTGATTTGACGTACATTGAGAAATCAAAACTAGAACAGATCCAACTTGAAAAGGAAATCAATGCAATCAACAACAAGTTTATACAGGAACAGAACATCGCTAAAAGTATATCTCGGGAAAATAGGCAAGATGCATTGCAGTCGCTCGAGACAGGTTATGGAAAATATTTAGAGATAATATCAAACTTGAATGAAGGATCAAAATTTTACAGCAAATTCGTACAGAAGGGAAATGACGTACTAAAAGAATGTGATGGGTATTTATACAAAAGAAGATTGGAGAGTAGAGATTTGGAACTAGCTTTGAATGAACCATACAAAGACGATGTTCCATTAGTTTCTCCAAAAAGTAGTCGATCAAACGTGTGGGATACAAACGCTGGTATAAAATTCAGCTGAAAAAAAATAGAACTCACAACGAGAAGTATTATATAGACATAATGAATATACATGATTAGATTTATACGATACTTTAGAAAAATGAAACCAAAGCCAATTATCAGTATAGTAGGAACCACGGGGGTTGGAAAGTCCCAATTCAGTATAGATCTAGCCAAAGTGATAAATGGAGAAATCATCAATGCGGATTCGATGCAAGTCTACAAAGGATTAGATACTATAACTAACAAACATCCCATTCCTGAAAGAGAAGGTGTCCCACACCATGTAATTGACCATGTATCATGGGACGAAGAATATTTCATTCATCGGTTCAATGAAGAAGCAAATCAAGCAATACAGGACATACATAATCGTGGCAAGTTACCCATAGTGATTGGAGGGACCCATTATTATTTACAAACGTTACTATTTACTAACAAGACCATGGAGAATATAGACAAACGAGAGGTTACAGAAGAAGAATTGAAGATGTTGGACGGACCTGTTGATATACTATTTGAAGAATTGAAGAGAATTGACCCTGTTATTGCATCAAAATTTCATCCTCAGGATCATAGAAAGTTGCGTAGGGCATTAGAAATATGGTACACGTCTGGGAAACAACCATCACAATTATATCGTGAACAAAAACTTGAGGAATTAGAGTCGTCTTCATTAAAATACAACACATTAGTCTTTTGGGTATATTCAGATATGGAAGTGTTGAAGGAAAGATTAGATGCGAGAGTTGACAAAATGATGAATGGAGATGCATTGCAGGATATTCAGGACTTATACAAGTTGTATAAGGTCCTGTCTATTGACTGTTCTTCTGGAATTTATCAAGTGATTGGGTTTAAAGAATTCTTACCATGGCTCACAGGAAATCAGTCAGATGATGCATTATTCAGAGATGGTGTTGAACGAATGAAGATACGAACTAGACAATATGCAAGGTATCAAATTAAATGGATTCGAAAAACATTATTGCTAGAACTACAAAAGGAATCAAAATTCGACTATGTAAACGGAGGTAGACTTTTCATTCTTGATGCATCAGATTTATCAAAGTGGCAAGAAACTGTGAAGGACAGAGGGATTTCTATAACACGTCAATTTTTAAGCGGAAAGATAGAACTACCACAAGCTCCGAACTTAGAACATTTGATGTTAAACGGGCATATCAAGAGTAATAAGACTTTGGACTCCGAAAGTAATTGGAAACATTTTACTTGTGAAACTTGTAGGGATAAACAGGGGAACCCTTTCGTAGCTGTAGGAGAAGATCAATGGAATTTTCACATTAATAGTAGACGCCACAAAAGGCAGGAATATTATACTAAGAAGAGACAACACGTTCAAGAAATGATTGAGTTGAAGAAAGTAAAACGAGATAAGAGAGCAGAGAATGACAATCAATTTGAGAGCATGGATGCAACTGAAGATACTGAAATACCTGAAATCTCACAAACTACTTGAAAGAAAGGCTCTCTATGATCAGTAGTAATCCAATCTTTCATGTGTCTCCTCTAAGGGCTTTACTGCGAGGTTGTAAATGCAATACCTAAAAGAGGTGATACCATGCCAGTAATCTTCATTTTAATCAATATTTATACTTTACATTGCTAACTTTATCAATAAAGGTATACCTCATTTTGTTACTTTGACTCGATTTATCTCTCAAATAGCATATATTTACGCCCTCCAGTCAAACACCTGGAGGTTGATTGGTGAAAATAACCCTAATTGGAACACGATATTGTAAACACACGACCCTGGCTGGTATAAAAAAATTTTCATCAAAACAATTTTTCAAATGTTTTCCCTTCCTTCCTTTCTTCTTTGATACGAATGCATTCTATTCACTGCACCATTTAAATCAATGAGTGATTGGAGGGGAAAAGAATGCTAGAAAAATTTTTCGAAATACGTCCTCATACTAAATATGTGCTGATTCTCTAAGCATAATTGGATTCTGCGTTTTCGAGATATTTTAAGGCGAAGAAGTTGCTCTTTAATGATAGTAAAGATAGGCGAGAGACGCTGGTTTCGGTAAACAGGAGCTAGGTGTTTGGCGTTCTATGAAGGAATTCGATCATGTTTCACTAATTTTGAAACGGTTCAGCATGTTACTCTTATCTCGACCAAACAGATCTCTACCTGAGTACTTCAAGAAATTCAAATGCACATCGTTATGGAACTGTAAGGAATATATACATTACGGAATTCATGCATTTATTGTTAATTGCATAATACAATTGTGTTGCAGTTGTCATAACGCTTACATAACCCAATTCTAAGTTCATGCAGATGGCAATTGAGCCATTTCATGCACAAATTGTCAAAGTTTATTGTGTATAAAAATGAAATTTAGGGAGAGATCTACAATACGAAAATTGTGTAAAATCTAACAAATTAACATTGAATCAAAAAACCTCTATCATGTAAATAAACCTCTAAAATCAAAACCTATGTAATAAAATGTAAAAGTCAACAGAACCAAATTTATAAATAAAAAACCCAAAATAATATCTAATGTCTAAAATATCTCAAAGTGTGAACACGTGATGGCATTAGAAGTCAGTGAATGAAAAACAACGACTCTCTAAAACTTTTAAACTTGGACTAATGCTATTTTCTTTCTCGAAAGAAATCAAGGAATCAACTTTATTATGACTTCTTTGGGATACTTTGATAGTATCATTATTGTTATTTAATACAGAGTGATCATGCTCTCTGTTTAACTTCTCTTCAATTTTTAATAAAAGTGTATCAATTTGACATCTTGAAGAATCTTGTTGTAATTGTAAATTGTTTAAATCATATTCCGAACACCATCCGCTTGCTGTTAATTTCTCTTTAGTCTTTTGAAAAATATCATCTAAATTCGATCTGTGTTGGATCAAAAATTGCAGATAGTTCAATAAATCCTCGATTTCAGTTAACTCATCAATTGAATGAGCTCCAAGTCCATTGTCCAACGAGTCAAAATAATTTCGCTCCATATTAGACAATGTTTTCTTTGTATTCGCTAAATTTTCACTGATGGTGATTACAGGCGATGAGATTGGTGGAGTAATTGGTGCAATAATAGTGGTACCGTGACTCAAAGCACGAGCTCTCTTAGCTCTCAATGATGATGACAACGAAGATATCGTCAGTGTTGATGATGAAGCAGAATGATGTGGTGGTGCAACTTGTTGCGGATGCTGTTTGTCATTTTGAATTATGCTCAATACTGGGCGTAATGACACTGTATTGGCTGGAGCGGATGCTGTTGTGCATACAGTTGGAAATTTTGGTGTAGTTGGAGCTGAATTTATGCTACTACTTGATGAGTCTCCAAGTGACAACTTTCTGATACCATTTTTAAGTCCTTTCAATCTTTTCAAGGGACTTGTTTTTTCAGTAGATGCGGTGGAGGAATTCGTATTTGGAGATGTTATCGAGCCCACTCCAGTCAAACTACTTGCGGAGTCACTGAAGATAGATTTCGAAACAGTTGGGAAAATCTGTAAATTGTGTTGATCGATCGAAATACTGGGCGAATCTAATGCATAACTTGATAATGAAGCTGTACCATTTTGGTATATTTGATTAAAATCGTTTGAATGGATACTGTGACTCGAGTCATTTCCACTGCTTGTCGTAGAATGAGTATCATCTACTGAATGAGCGATGTGATTGGGTGCGGAAGTTGCTGTTAAATCCTCTGATGCATCTGGTAAAGGTGGCAATAGGCTCTCTGTTAATGATAGATTTGAATGATCTAGCGATTCAGTTAAAGGAGGTGATGCTGATGGTGAAACTATGGTGGCTTTGATGTTAAGGCTGTTAGATTGAGTCAAAGGTATCATTGAGTTTTTTGAAACCTTATATGATGTATTTGATAAACTTCCACTAGAATGCCTTGACGATAAACTGGAACGCTTCTGGCTCAGTTGCTTTAGATTTGATAAGGAATGCTTGTAATCTTCGTTCTCTTCTAGAACTATCCCTAGCCCTCCATAATCATTCATAATTGAATCTATGAGTGTCTACGGTAAGTGCTTGATAATATATATGTATATCTGGGTGTGAAAAAAGAGAAATCACTAACCCTTAATTGAATAATTGGATATGTAAGTACAAGTAGGTGTAATGAACGCAACCTTGAAACTCGAAAACTACTGGCTCTCGAATAGGTGATGTTTACAATTATTGTCTTTGAGATTGTCTGAGGTTCTTATTTATTTTTGGATCTCTTTTTTTTTCAATATTTTTCTGTCTTTTCACTTTATCTCACTTTATCGTACAACTGCTGTATAGATAAACCTGAACCTGTAGTCGTACAATGAAATACGTGGAATGGATGAGGAAACAAATGATGTAGAAAACAAGAGTGGTGGTGGCTGTCTTTAGAATTCAAATTTGTACAGAATTTTTGTAAGCTGGGAGGATATTGCATTCAATTTATTGCTATATAACTCTAGAATTACGTAACTATTATTGTTTGTGAATCGTAAGTAGAGTACGTGCAGCGATTAATTTTTATTTATTTTTTTAATTTTTATAATTTTTTTTTAATTCTGATTTTCAATTTTCAGGCGGTAGGCACACGATCTGAAACTTTATTATAAAAATGAACATTTTTCAAAACAACCTTCTTAACGGGACTAGGGACTTGTAGTTGTTAACCTCAATTATATGCTAGATGAGTTATATACATGTATCAACCCTAATTAACTTATTTGAGCCGCCCTATGAAAGAACTCAGAATGACATTTACTAATTGGCTGCTGGAAGTCCAATTTCAACTCCGACGACGTGATAAATAGAATCGACTAGTTAAGTAGAAGACTGCTTTCATCAATCTGGTGTCAGAGTAATAGGGGTTTTTTTTTCACTGCTTTCTCTACCACTTCAAGAGGAGCAATACATCGACTTGATCTGTGATGACCTATAATGATTTCCGTTTTGGGACATGCTTACCAATCCTCATAGTGTTGGGTTGGCCCCTTTGAGAGAATCTACAATCATCAACTTCTTTCATTAGTACAATGCATCCCCTAAATTGAGCAATTACTAGTTTGAGACTCTCCTGACCCTTATTTATCATTAACGTTTTCCTCACATTGTCTTGCTAATTTGCTTTCTTAGTCGAAGCTTCTCGGAGTAAAACCGTAACTTAGCGTGCTATCATTCTTCAATCCGATACTAGTGATAGATGTATGTTGCGGTGCTCTACAATATTTGTAAGACAAGTTGCGTACGACCTACATCGACATGCTCGCGTACGATTGAAGCGAGCTGCCCGAAAGTGCATCTACATACTTGGACGGCTGTATAGCACCTGATGCTGCTTTGAACTACAGATATGAAATGGAAGACACATATCTCCAAGTACGACAGTCTTCTGCCTCTGCCTCTCTATCACTTTAAGGTGGAGCCCAACAGTGCAAAAACAAGCACCAATTGAACTTGAACTTGAAACACTCAAAGTTTCGTCTAATAAAAAAGTCTGTACCTTTTTTTTTCTCACAACTATCTGAGGGATTGAAATTACAGACCCCTTTGGAGGTTGCATCTTTGTGAACAGTTCTGTCAAGTACTACAATGATTTTGGCTACCTCTAGCCAGATCGTCTCTATATTGGTTGCTAGGGAGATATAAGCAGTAAGTAGGATTGTGACTGGGTCTCACAAAATCGTTTTTTATCTCCTAAACTATGGTACATCTCTGTTGTGTTCAATGGCTCATAATTACTATAGATGTGTTACAACCGTTGGACGTCGCATTTTATTTTTTTTAAACAACTTATTTTACGAGTTTAGTATTATTTTTTGGTTCCATAATATTATTTGATTACGTGCTGCAGCTAAGTCATGCTACTGGAACTTCTTTTACCCTTGATAAGTAGTAGATAGATCGTCTAATTTGCTTCTGAAGTCAACCTCAAAGATTGGCAAAATCTCCATAGGTATAGCGGTTATGTTTTAGATATAATTTGAAGAAGCACTAGAGAGTTATTGAGATTGAACTTAACTATATTGAAAACCACATATTGGGTTTTGAACATCCATCTCCTTCTTGTGCACGACCTCTGTTGCAAGTAATACATCACCTTTGCACAACAGAAAATAGGGGATGTAAAACTTCGATTGATCATCAATTTAAAGGTAGGTCCAAACAGGACTCGTTTCATATCATTTGTTGCAAAGTACATTAATGAACTTACAACATTATTTTGAGTGAGCTATAGAAAATAACGAAAAGCCACATAGTGCTCTACATTGTGTAGAATTTGATTGTTTTTTACACTCACAGGTTTTTTTTGTTTCCCACTACAGACAATTCTTGCGTTCTGGTTTGGAAACTCAACAAATGAATATATGTGTGGTCAATTGTTAGCAAGGCAATTGAAAATCTGGCTATACATTTTCTTTGCCTTGGTATTACAACTTTGGACATTTGCTTAACGCACTCTCACAAAAGCTCAGCTTTTTAAACTAAGAGGCTTCAAACAAGATATTTAACGGTAGGAGTAAAATGAGTCGTGTGTGGCTCGAAGTACAAGACCGGAGATGTATATAACTATCAAGTCTAGACCATGTTATCCCGGAAAGAAAGGTTTCTCCTGGTATTTTTTTTGTATTTCCAAATCAGGTCGGTAATTAATATTTTAAGATTAACTAAAAGAACGCATATCTATATGCCGTACCTATAATACACTGTCCAGGGCTCATATTATCTAACAAAGCTCTCAATATTTACAAAATCTGTTGAGTGGAGTTAGAGAGATACTTAATCAACAAACAAACTACAAGCTTAATATGACGTTTGACCTAGCTAGTCATTAGATACTGATACTATTGTCTTCCAGAAACAATTAGAAAATCGATGTGGTACTCGTTTTTTCCTTTCGATCTTTTTCAAACTGTTTATTATCGGGTACAAAATGTACCCCACCTGAAGCACGTCAAAGCAAATCCTAATGAGAAGAAATTTGACTTTGATCTACAGCTCTAATAGACATAAGCTATCTCTTTAGAGTCATTTCAAATTCACTGCAGAATCAACCGTCTGGTTATACCGTAAGAGTAATATTAATGACCTACTACCTGGAAAGCGCCTATTTAGCGCAACCTAATCGTTTAATCTAACATTCATTGGAAAATGATAACAAATAAGATTGGAGCTGTTAGAACTAAGACATACGAACGCACAGTCATACATGACCTATCATTAGAGCGCCAGAGGAGTAGAGTTCACGGCTAATTTAAATGCTGCAATAGCACAGTGGTTTATTAATTGAAACGCTAGATCAATAAACAACAATTAGATTGCAATTGAAAACTTGAAATTGTTGCCGCAATTCGAGTACAGAAGAGGGTATAGGGAAATTCCCGAGAGTCAGACTTTCAATTGAACGGTTTATTTGCATATGATTCTAAATTTCATTCATGTTCTACACTTCCCCGATTATTGTAAGATTTGCGATTTGCTTATTGACTTCGTAAAAGAACAGAAGGACTTTAAAATTCTACAGTGAGTAAGCATACAGCTTTCTTCTGGGGGCAATGGATTTATAAATGCCGAATCGATCTATAAACTCATCCTAAATATGCTCTAAGATAACTATTCTTTAGTTTCTTGCCACCGCAATCCAATTGTGTATCATCTGTCACACATTGAATGACGGGTTGCTTACTCAAACTAAACATTTTTATGCCCTTGATTTTCCTCCATTTCTTCAACTTTATCTTCTTCATTTTCATTTTTCCTTCAAACTCAATGGTTGATATATCAAGATTGTACTCATTCAAGTAAGGTGTTGCCCATATCTGCCCAATGTGTCCTGGTGGAACTGAGCATGCATACACATTTTGAAGTGTGATTGACTTTGTTGCCTCCCATGTATGTGTTAGTTTCTCGTAATAAAATATGATATTCAAGGTCAATCCAAAGTCAATGGTGTTAACTATGTAGTACAAAGTTGTCGTTTGAAAACTCAATGATCCTCCATCTCCATATTTTTGATTAAGACATGACGATATCGGTATTGCTGAATGTTGTATTTCTCGAGGACTTGTTGATGTTATATGAACCCAATGTTTTCCTAATTTTAGATCATGCATAATTATCGAATTCAGGTTTCTTATTTTGAATATTTTATTGAATTTGTTTAGATCTTCAATCTTGATATCATCTATGGAATTTATAATTGTAATGTTGTATGGAGTATTTGTCGTCGTCAAACTTGCTATGGTGGGTATAGTCACGATCATTAATATTAAGAAGAACGTGTTAGTATGCATGTATTTCGTCAAATTGGAGACGGGTATATTTGCATTTATGTTATAGGTGCAACTCTTGGACCATGCTTCACAATCCAAAGGAATATGTTTTAATCAAAGATTTGTTGGTTTTCAGTGGCACAAACTTTTTATTTTTGCACCCATATATACCATACCATAAAAGTTCATTTGCATATCACACTGTATATCGTTCAAAAAGCGGAGAAAAATATACTCTTATTTACTTGATTATCTATCTATATATAAATGAAAAGCAAAAATTAAATGTTCTGTTTAAAGTTCCTAGTTTTGAATTAATCTATTGTATTCTTCAGCTTCGATATCTATAGCACTTTTATACTCATAAACTTGAGGTTTTCCAATTAACTCATTCCACCATTGATTTAATTGAACAAGTGAAACTTTAGCAACTAATGCAGGGAACTTTTTATAGCTACTTAAGACAAACTTTAAAGCTTCCCAAACATCAGAGAAGGCCAATTTAAATTCTTGAACAAACGTACGTTCTGATGCCTTCATTTTAGCTATGTCCTTGAGTGTTTCTTTTTTGGGTGATTTTGGTTGCTTTTTGGTTGGTGGTTGTGAGGTTTGTGGTTGATACCTTGATAAGGATGTTATAAATGGAAAATTGAAACCGATAGTGTTTGTCAAATTGTCATAATCTCCTGGTTGAGCTCTACCTTCTGCAACGTCTTCGAGATGTTGAGTATACATCTTTTTAAAGTTATTGATGGCTTCAATGGATTTGGATAATCTGTCAAGGGTATTTATCAATGCAACAATTTCGATTCTTCTAAATTTTAATTTTGTATGTTCATCTTCAAATAAAATTTTTAAGGCAGTACCATATCCAATAGTTTGGATCTTACCCCACATTCTGCATCTATCGCAACCAACGCAATCCATAATAGCAGAAATATTTTTAAATCTTGATCTGAACTCTTCCTTCAAAATAGGATTATGTTCGAATAAAGTTGAAGTATTAAACAAAGTATTTGAACCTAATGCAGGAATTATATCTTCTAATAATAGTTCATCGTATAAATCAGCAGATTCGTTCTCATTGTTTGCTAATAGAAGCTTTTTTTGAGCAGGAGAAATATCATCGACACCAGACTGTATGAACTCCTTTAAAGGTAGTACCTTATTTAATTTAACTAAAGATTGGGAAACTAATGCATAATTAAAGTAAATGTTCGCCAATCTTTCATTGAACATACCAACTCTTTGCATGAAAACTTTTAGATTTGGGAAAAATTCACCTGTTTCTGAATTCAAATACTCATTAGATAAATGAACAGCAATAGAAGCATGCATACCAGAGACTAAACGGTAAAATAAATTCTTTTCGACACATTTTTCCTTCGACTGGTTCTTTACCATGGACATAGGGTTTGTGTTTGGGAAACAATTCTCCAGATATATAGCTTTCCAAACATCAAAACTTTGATTGCCACCATAACCCGTAAATCTTTCAGGGTTGTTTAACAAATTGACATAAACACAGTTATGGTCATCATCGATATGAGAATAATCTAAGTCTTCACAACTTTGAGCTACTTCTGTTCCATGAGAGTTATCTACTGCTGTTGAATGGGGCAACTTGAGTTTCCCCAATCTGGAAGGTTTCAAATTTTCGTTTGTGACTTGGGTCCAATTATAGTCATCTAGTACTTCAACAGCACAATTCTCGGTGGCACAAAAATGTTGGGCGTTCCAAAATTTACATTGCTTATCTAGATTTACTTTGAAATATCTAAAATATGAAGTTTTGACTAAATCGGAAATGTATGGTCTAACCTGTCTATTCAAATCGTCGATATATGAGAAGGTGGTGTTACATGTTGAAGTGATGATTTGAGAACAAAACTCAGGTGAGTCGAATGCATTGAAATCAGCTTTTGGTAATATATGAGGATTTACTGAGGAAGTAGATGATGCTAAAATGAATGTGATCGTTTGCAATAGTAGTACCACGAGGCGAGTAATGTACATGGCTGATAGTTTGATAGTCTATAAGGGGAGAATGAGAAAGGGTTGATAGGCTGTCTGATATAAAAAGGCACTGCTAGCTGCCGGCTTGTTTTTGGTTGGTTGTAAATTTGTTGATACTGAAATGGACTTGAAGATTATTTTCTGTGAGGTGATTTTTTACTTCACGCTTCTTTATTTTTCTGTTTCTTTTTCTTTGTTCGATTTTATTTTGCGGTGTCAGCTTTCCAATGTCACTTTTGCTTGTTCTCTTCTTGATGTCGCAATCTGATCTGATCTGGTGCTTAGAATATGTCGCTGAGTGTAGACACCTTCAATACAATCGGACTTGGATGGTGACTTCAAGCGTAGTGTTCATGCACAGTTGTAAAAGCACAATTGTGTTGGAGTAGGCGCTTGTCTGTCAATTGTGGGAAGGATCTATATATATACAGACATATACGTTATTCATATTACTAATGTAATTGAACACGTAGTATAATAAGTCTAAGACATTATCTACTGAGCTTATATGCACACCGCGCCGATTTGAAAACATCTACTGATTTTTTTTTGTGAGTTTGCCACCATGAATCATCTAACAAACAATGATCGAATAGTCTAGTAGCCCCTAACGAGTCATTTTTTTTTTTGCTTAAGGTTAAAAGAACCAAAAGGTCTAAAAGAAAAAGAAAGCAAACTTAACACAGAATGCTATTTTCATGATATAGTTCTATATACTTGTTTGTACTTCTAGGTTTAATCAAATTTGATCTTTTTGGCTGTCTTTGTCATATCGACATCTTTGTAGAAGGCTCCATATACTGAATGGGTTTTCTTCTTGGTATGACCACCAAATTTCAACAATTCTGGTGGAACAGGTTGATTGGCACCTCTTAAGATGTTACACAAAGCACCGCTTAAGTGTTTTTCGTCTTCTGTGAATAAGGTATGTGAAATACCGGATTGGCCAGCTCTACCAGTCCTACCAATTCTGTGAACGTAGTCCTCAACTGTCAATGGGAAAGTCAAATTTATTACAACTTTGACGTTAGGAATATCTAAACCTCTAGCTGCCACATCTGTTGCTAATAAAAGGTTGCATTCACCAGTTTTGAAAGATTGTAAGGCTTGGGTTCTTTGTTGTTGTGATAAATCACCGTGGATTGCTGCGACTTTGAATCTATTTCTCTTAAGAAGAGATTCAACACGTGATGCTTCTTTCTTGTACAAGGCAAAAACCAAGACCTTATCATTTGCTTTATTGCCAGCCTGATATTTATTTAATAATTGGATTAGTTTTTTTTCTTTCTGAAATTTGTCATCTATGACTTCAACAATTTGTGTGATTCTCTTGTTTGCACTTAATTCATCCCTATCTCCGATTGTCAATTTGACAGGCTGCTTCATGAAATTGTTGGCTAATTCTCTGACTTCCTTTGGCCAAGTAGCGGTGAACATCAAAGTTTGTCTTGATTCAGAATTGGTATTACCAATGATGTGTTTAATATCCTCTTCGAACCCTTTTTCTAACATTCTATCAGCTTCATCTAAAACAAGATAATCAATTGAGCTCAAATCGATAGCACCGTCGTTGATCAAATCGACTAATCTACCTGGGGTTGCAACGACAACATTTGCACCCCTGTTTATCTTTTTGATCTGATCATCTTTGGAAACCCCTCCATAGATTGCAACACAGCTTATCTTTGTACCATTGGTTAATTCAACCAAATTATCGTAGATCTGTAATGTTAATTCACGAGTTGGTGAAATACACAACACATTTAATCCGGGTCTTTTTAACGTGATGATATTATTTATAGCTGGAACACCGAAAGCAAATGTTTTACCTGAACCAGTTTCTGCTACACCAATAACATCCTTTCCTGATAATAGAAATGGCCATGAAATAGATTGGATTGGAGTTGGGGTTTTAAATTTAGTTAATTTGGAAGATAGTTCTTCATTCAATTCAATGTGATCAAATGATAAAATTGGTTTTAAATTAAGATTGGCTGGATCTTCAATAGTAACTTCATTTTTCTCCAAGAATGAGTCAATTTCTGATTGTGTAACGGATGATAACTTTGAAGATTGAGTGTATCCCTGACTAGATACTGGTTCAGTTGACTTTGATTCCTTATCCTGATCCGATTTGTCTTTGGTTCCCTTCTTTTCCTTCTTTTCTTTCTTGTCTTTCTTCTCCTTCTTGTCCTTTCTGTCTTTCTTATCCCTCTTCTCCTTTTTCTTTTCTTTTTTTTCTAACTTGGACTTCTTTCCCTCTGAAAACTCTATTTCTTCATTCGAAAGGCTTCTTTTCTTATCTTGAGTGTTTTTTCCCATGGTATTTGATAGTTTTGTCAATCACGATTATAAGTTTCTCTTCATAAATTTTTTTTTCAACTCATCGATAAATGAATGTCGCACAAATTTCAAATTTTGATTGCAAAAAATTTATAACTTTCACTACTTACAATAAATATAAATAATTTACTTGTTTAACAATCCACCAATAGATAATACATGTTTCATTCCCTTGTCATCTTCTTCTCCTTCCTTTTTTTCTTCCTCTGTATGCTTTTTTAATGATTCTCCATTATCATCTACAATAACGCCACTTCCATTACTATTTGTTGAGTTATAGCTTTGTGTAAAGTCGATAGCCACGGGAGTTTGTGGTTTTTTATTACAATTGGAGCAACACTTACCTACTTCGTCCCTTATCGGTGCTAAGTTTGTAGGGTGGATGTTAAGTGATGGTAGCTTTATAGGTTGCAGCTGCAGTTGGTGTAGTAGCGATGGCATTGGTGGTGGTGGACCTGGGACGGGACCTGGACCATTGGGTATTCTTCCACTACCACAGTACGGAGGGTAAAATGATGGCGAAAGTATGGTAGATGGCGGTGTGGATGCAGGTTCATGATTTATTGAAGACCTTGCTTGAAGCGGTATCGAATACTGAATAGGTGGTAATCTATTGGTTATTAGTGAATTGAATGTATGCGGGGATTGAGTTGATGGAATCGGAGATGTTGAAACAGGTGCAGCAGATGCAAATTTTGGCGAAGAAGTTGCAGATTTTACACTCTCAGTTGGTGAATTTTTCCTGTGTTGCGTATCTGGTACGTTCCTCTTTCTTCTCTTGATTGTAGCCCTTTTCATCTTAATAGGTCGATGGGATCCGTGTAGTCTATAGAATAATCCACATGCATTACATATGGTATTACCACTATCATCTCTTCTCCAAAGTGGTGTTATAGTAGTTCCACAGTTATAACAGGCAATAGCCAATGAACTATTTTCATCTTCCAAATCACTCGAATCTCGTTTTAAGAAAGCACCACCACTTGAGGCAACTTCATTGGGATCTTTCCCGTTTGGAGATTTCTCTGCTATCTTCTTTGTGACTATTCTGTTATTATATGCAGGACAACCTTTGCAGGCAGCAGATCCGCCTGTCCCATTGCATCTTCCATCACCTTCACAGGAACCTTCATCTTCTTTAGCTATAGATAATGTATTTGGGGGTCGTTTCAAGTTCACTGGTCTATGAGTATTATTTGATCGTAAATACAAGCCACATGCATTGCATATTAAAGTTCCATCAGGCGCTCGTCTCCATAGTGGAGTCTTTGTAGTTCCACAATTTGAACACTGTTGACCAGTAGGTGCAAATGCTGCCGATTGAGACAGTGTAGTGTTTTTTTTTGATGACGGTATCTCCGGTTTTATAGATTTTGGTGTATCTGATGACATTGATGTTATAGCTTTGTATAATACATGAAAAAGTTAACTTGATTTTGGATCTTCAAGATAGTGCTTTATACTTTGGTTAGTGGAATTTAGCTTATTATATAAAAAGTCTAAATATTTGATAACTGTATGATTTAATATAATATTATGCAAAATTATACGTTCATGATCAGTCAATAAATGTGAAACTGAATGAATAAATTACAGTAAATGTAGTAGCTTTGAAAAGAAACAGTTATCAATATTAGAATTTTAAGAACAAATTTTGATTGATTTGTAAAGGTTAAAGCTAAAATGTTGATCTATTTTTTGTATTGCTTTGATCACAGGGGAATTAGATTGTTGCGAATAAACTGTTGAGCGGTATACTGAGAATGATATCTAGACAGTTGCCAATGTAGGATAACAGTGTGAATTTGATTTAGATGAAAAAGTACAAGCGGTATGGGTAGACTATAAATACTGTGTATGATAAACCTACCGTACGAATCTCATATCATGTACAGCCGAAAAGAAAAACCATCTACATGGACAAAAAAATATGACATTTTAATTTTCATATTTCTACTTTCTGTTTCATATAAACAGTGCATGATCCATTAGCTATACAATTTGAGTTGTTTTTCGTAGAGTAGATGTCTGAAAATAGTCCAGATTCATTCTGTAGAGCTGTATTTAGGTGATATTAGAGTAAACTAAGATATATATGGATCAATGTAGAAACATATGTGCTATGGTTCAAAATTCAATTGAGCTGTTAATACGATTGATCGTCAAGTTTTATCAGATTATGATCTGTATCCAATAAAACGTAGGTAAATTACAAATCAGGCATAATTGCCTAGCCAATTATACTTGAGCAATTTGTCATCCCTTCTTATTTATGTGCCGGAAGAGAAAATCTGACTGTACCTAAACTTCTAGAAAATTACGAAACTTATACTAGCTTTCAAAACAGTTTATTTCCTTATACGGAAGTCCAAAATCAAAAAGTACAAAACGCGAAAACTTTTTATCAGGAAACAATTGAGTGAGTTACATGCAAGTTAGCGGATAGATCAGATAAAGTTCAATCATACAGTTGTATACTCAATGTTTAATGTGCGTCAACACAACTCAAAAAATATAAGATTGTCATGACAAGTGCTCTTCTTCTCATCATTGGGACCATTGACAATGTTCTCTGTCAATTAGACCTTATTCGACATAATTATATCAGGAAGAGCGATTCCAAGCACGACACTCTGGCCAACATGTTAATTTGTTTGCCCAGAGGTGATATCTACATCTGCGGAATGATGTTCTCAAAAGTTTGACCTTCGTTTTGTGAGCTACCTGTTCAAGTTATCGAATTCTTTCTAGTATGAATGAAGATTCGTTCAATGAAAATAGGCGCGTCTTTGTTGTCGATATTTGTTTTGATTTGATTGTTGTATTTATATTTTTTTCGGAGGTAAAAAGATTGGATAGCCCCTTTCTTTTCTTTCGATGGTTAAACAATTATAGGGACCGTAGTGGTAGTACATCAACAATCTTAATCTAAATTTTCTGTTTCTACAGTCCCTTCTTCAATTGCTATGTTTAATTGTTGTATTTATCTTTGTTTTCAAAAATCGAGTTAACAAACTATCAGAGTATATTTTAATATTATTAATACGAAAAGCTACCATTTTTTTTATATCGACTGTAAACTAAGAAAGAGCATCAAACTATAAACAAATAATTTACAACCAACTTATTCTTACAACCAAAAAACACCATTATCTCCAGAACATCATATAATGAGCAATCATCGCCCGTGGCCGAACATACAGGGTAATGGTAACAATCATATCAACAATTTGAATGGTAATACGCCAACTACTCACCATAATCACGTACATGATTCTATAAATACGCCCTATCAACATAAGGGCAAGCAACATCAACATCATCAAAATCAGCAACATCAACAAAAGCATGCACATCCACACTCATATTCACAACAATCTCCCTATATCAATCAATTAGAATATTTTACTAATAATCACTTTTCACGATCTTTCAATAGTTTGATTTTAGATGATACCAACAGTGATGTAAATGCACCAAATTCACTCAAGAAAACTATAAATAAATCACCACCTTTTAATGTAAAACAGGATTTGTTTAATGATAGCATTGATACTTATCTTGATGGCAACAAAAGTGATGTTGACATAAGTGCAACTGATGATGATGATGATAATAATGATGGCAACTTTGAAGATGTTGACATAGAGAATCAAGAAGCTATACAGTATACCCCCAAACTCAACATATTAAAAGCTGAGAAAGTGCATAAATACAATAATCAACATCCGCAGAAACCATCTATTGATGCTGATTCGTCAAATTCAACAATAAGGCTATATAGTAATTCACAGAGTTCAATCAAAAGATCATCAAAATTTCTTAATCTTTCAATTGATTCAAATTTACGTACAATAGACGGCGGTAAAATACCTGATGAAATTGATGATATAAGTCTAAATGAAATAGATATTAAAGTAGTTTGTGACTATTCATCGCCAATACCGCATACATCAAGAAAAGAATCAAGCGCAAATAATAACCAATTCAAGCGTCCACATAAATTGGTTAGTCAATCTCCATCACCTTCATCAAGCAAACTTAGAACATCCCCACAGTCCAATTTATACTCACCTTCAAAATTAGGTTTGAAAGGGTTCAAAATGTTCAAGAATGCAAACAAAGATGCAATAATGTCGCCAAATAGAATTTCAACTCCTGAAAAACCTAGGTTCAAATCAACAATTTTTGGCCAAGCTAATAAACTCAGGAAAACATACACACCAAACAGTCTTAATAATACATCTACACCTGTGGTAGTGCCGACTTCAACTCAAAAGGTTACCAACACAAATTTTGATGATTCCGATTTTGATAGTCCTTCAAAAAATAGAAAGCTGTCTAATTCCGCCCAAAATTCCATAATTATATATCAAGATGAGAACTCGGTTTCCAGAAAATCAGGTGTCCCAATTCTGTATCCTAAATCTGCAACCATAGCAGCTCCGTCTACTTCTATAATATCCTATGATGATAAAGAAAACAAAGCATCTTACCAGTTTGTCAAACCTTTACAAACTGTATTTAATTCTAATGGGCTAATAAAAAAGAGTAGTATAAAACATAATCAAGAGAGGAAATTACCTCCAGAGACTCCAATCAAGAGAAAACCATTAATGATGTTGAATACCAATAAGAATCATGCATATTCAGAGGAGGAAACGCATCATCATGAATTTGAGCAATCAATTGAATTAGGTAGGAATGTGTCAACTTGTTCATACGATGCCAATAACATAACTTTACATAATAGTAGTTATTTCAAAGTGGTCCCATCATCTACTGAATCCAAAAAGTTGTATCCTATCAATCAACAACAAGATTTAGAAATTGTATTCTCTTCCGACATTGAAATTGATGATTGTGATAACAAATTTATTATACCAGAAACTCCAACAAAGAAACCTTTGAATCAATCAAACGTAGTAAACGAAAAGAAGCTTACCCTGAATAGTATAAACAATGATGGTATATGCCTAAGGAAAGAAGATTATGGTCCTTCCACTCCGATAAATTTGTTATTTGAAATGGAAGGGGATAATAACATAAGCAGTCAAGCAGTCACGCAATTACCTTCATTACATGAAAATGATCACCATCTACCAAAATACCCATCCAAAATAGATGAGCATTTAGTTGAGAAATTTGGAATGAAGAATATTAAATATATCGGACAAGGTGAGTTCTCAATAGCATTTGAATGCATTTTCAATGAAGAGAAATTTGCCATCAAGAGATCTAAAAAACCAATAGTGGGCAAATTGGAGAAAAAGACAATAATGAGAGAAATTGAGGCACTTAGGGTATTGTCCTCAATTAAAGATAATGATTCTGAAAATTTACAGGAACAAGAAGATGGTAAAGAACATTTAGTATATTTCATAGAAGCATGGGATTTTAATAATTATTATTATATAATGACTGAGTTTTGTGAAGGTGATACATTATTTGAATTTTTAGAAGAGAATAAACACTACAAAATTGATGAATTTAGAATTTGGAAAATATTGATTGAATTGCTGAATGGGTTGAAGTTCATACATTCCAAGAATTATCTACACTTGGACTTGAAACCTGCAAATATTTTCATTACCTTCGAGGGTTCTTTAAAGATTGGAGATTTTGGACTAGCTACAAAATTGCCAATACTTGAAAAGGATTTTGATTTAGAAGGTGATCGAAATTATATTGCTCCTGAATTAATTAATGATAAGATTTATACCCCATTTGCAGATATCTTTAGTCTTGGATTGATCATACTAGAGATTGCTGCAAACATTATATTACCAGATAATGGAACGCCATGGAGAAAACTACGAAGTGGAGATTTGAGTGATGCAGGACAATTGTCAAGTGACAATATTTCAATGTTTTTACAGCACAAGCCCACCACGAGTTCATCAAGTAATACAAATTTCAGTAGTTCGGGTCATTCGTTAACTTTGAATCCGCCAGCGAAACCAAAGTCAGCTTCATCCACCGCAAAACAATTAGTCAATGAGTCAATCCCTCAATGGGCTCCTCAATTTCTAGTCAATAGAGATTCAATGAACTTGGATAGATTGGTAAACAAGATGCTAAGGCCCAATCCATTTGATAGACCAAGTGCGAGCGCCATTTTAGAAATGGATGAATGCGTCATGGTTGAAAATAGAAGAAAGTGTGGTGCTACTATATTTGAAGGAGACTTTGGTAGTCCCGTTGATGAATAACGCATATGCGTATATTGTTTGTAATCATGAGAAGAACGATAGAATAAACGAGAAATAATGAGTTTTGTAGCAACGATAAATGAAAATTCTAGACAGCCATTCGTCGCAAGAAAGGACGGGCTGAATTAATATAGAAAGTATGTGGAATGCAACGATAATTGCGCGTGCCGTGAGGGACCGGCATCAGAAGATAGTTTGAAAATGGCTAATATGTGACTTTAAATTGTATTTTAACCTCAAGTGTGATTTGATGTACTCTAATTTGTTTTTAGTCGACTGCAGCTGCCATATAGTGTAGAATGAGGTGAAGACAATAGAGTAGAATGCTTTCACATATCATTTCAGCCAGAGTTTTGATTTATGCCGAAGGGATTTTCAGGAAGAAAACTAGGTTGAACGCTAACTAAAGACTGAAGAACATTTTTTGATTTCAAAGATACTTGGTTGTAATTGCAACCAATTTGTTTAGAAATGAAACGTCATTCCCGTTACATTTTTCTCTAGATTTCATTGATGTCTTGTACCTCAAATTCAACAAAGAGGTTAACAAAACACAAATTATGACTTGTGTCGTGGTAGCTTACATACGAACTGAAGCTAATAACGGTACAAAGTGGGGCCTGGTCAAGTTGGCAGGTTGTAAACTGAACTTACGAGTTGTGTTTCATGTTTGGATGTTTTCGACAGCCCCTTTGTTTTAGTTGAAAATTTAGTTAAGACCGTAAAGTAGAAGCACATTAAATTTAGAAACGCTTACAAGATACACATTCAATTGATTGTACATCAAAAAGCGCAATTAATGTATTATCGATCCCTTGTTATATAGCTTGATCAAAATGTATTTTACCTTTGATAAGCCTAGTATATGTTGCCTCTTAATAACAATCCAATGAAAAGAATTGGTAGTTGACAGAAACTAAAACGCATAAAACAAACAAAATTTTCGTAGTAGATTTTAGTTTTGTTTTAAGACAGAATTTAAACTTATCAGCATTGAAAGTATAACACTAAAATATTGCAACATCAACTATCCACAACTATCTTCAAGCAACACAAACCTACTACAAGCCACTTTCTTTCCCTCCAAGTAGCTGTCTTTGCTCCCTTACTAGGATACTGACATATTATAGTTCTAGCAATTCGTTATTTCCCCTGCATACCATAAAAAGTTCGTTACACGTCGTCGCTAGTGCATACTTCCACTTATAATAACGTTTACCACTTCTTGATGTCAAGTCCATTTGGCTCCAGTACTACCACCACTACCACCACTACCACTAATACTGCTGCTAATACTGTTTCTAGTGCAACCACGATCACGCCAAACCGTACATCTAATTTCAGTTTTGAGGGCATAAAAAATAGTAGATCAAGTGGCATTCATAGTCCAGTATATGCTGATTATACTGATAGTTTGGAGTCAAGTATGTCTGAGCAAACAAAGATTACGCATCATCAACTCCTGAATCAACAATCATCTCCAACAGATCATTCACTTAAGCATCATCAGCCTAGGTCAGCCTCGCCTCAGCAAACATCAACGTATACGACACAGCGACCTCCGACGTTTTTGGATCATGAACATCATTCATCAATATCTTCCATATCATCAGCTGGCTCAACTTCATCACCTGGACTTATTAATTACTCGCCAAAGCATTCCCGTAAAGGAAGCTCTTTGAATTTAAATCGAAATATGAAGAATTTGTCATTAAAATTGAATGATTCAAATGGATTTTCCAAAAACTTGCAACTGACTAGCTTATCAAGACAACAACTAAATTCGTCAATTGCAGCAGAATCCCCAACTAAGGAAGAAATAATTGTACTGAATGTACAATATCGTGAAGATACATTACAAACTCCTTCAACTACTAATACACCTAAAATTCCACCTCTTATACCTCAGCAACCTCGAAGTGTCAATTCAAATAAACTGTATAAGTTTCCTCCAATTGTAGCTGTTTATGATTCGGAGTTTGCTTCTATGTCAATCAACGATTTCAACGGGATAACACCCCCACCACCGCCATTTGCATTGCAATCCAAATCATCGCCATTAAGTACTCCCCCAAGATTACAAAGTCCCCTCTCATTGGGCTTGGATAAGAAAATACCTACCAGCCCCGTAAATCGACTGCTAACCTTTCGGAAACTATCTGTGAATTCACCGTTGGAAACAAACTTCAATATTGAAAATAGTACTGGCACTGCACAGAATTTGACCTATAATTCGAAGAAGTTTCATGTGCCCGAGGAATTACAAGAATCAAGCTTAATAAATGCATACCCCAACGGTCCACGAAATGTACTAAATAACATGATCTACCTATACTCCGATCCGATATTGGGAAGAATCGATATTAATCAGTACAATCTTATAATCAACGTTGCAAAAGAATGTAAGGACTTATCGTTGAAGTATACGTCACCAATACCAAATCAAAGAGAGTACGTATATATTCCATGGTCACATACGTCATCAATATCGAAAGATTTACTGCATATAACTTCAAAGATTGATCAATTCTATTCACGAGGCTTGAAAATCCTTATACATTGCCAATGCGGAGTTTCAAGATCGGCGTGTGTTGTTGTTGCATATTATATGAAGCGGTTTAGTATTGGTGTAAATGAAGCCTACGAAATATTGAAAAATGGTAAAGTTAATAATATGGATATTGAAGTTGATGCATGCGATAGAATCTGTCCTAATATGAGTTTAATCTTTGAATTGATGGAATTTGGTGATAAATTGAATAAAAATGAGGTTAGTACACAACAATTGTTGATGGATTCACCTCCTCAAATTAATATATAATGAAGGTACCATCGGACTGTAATTCCTGAACCATTTCGCATCCTACATAAATATATACTTGGTATCACATCTAGTGAAAATGTTTTAATTGGGGATATTCAGCTTTTTGAGCTCCTCCAAGTAAGACCCATTTGCCGTGGTGTAAAATCAAATTCAATGATTAAACCTGTGCCTAAGATAAACGAATAATTTAATTAGATCTTTATATATCAATTTGTCACTATGTATTGAGATTGAGTATGAGCTACTTATGCTAATAGTTTCAAGCATAACTCAACCGTGATATCCAAATTGATGATCACAGAAAGATAGAATAACCTCTGCATGGACCTGTATTCAATTGTTGTTTATAGGACCAAACATTTATAGAGATCAGGGGCTTGCTCATTAATCATATATACAAAATCATCAAACTCTATGAGATTGTTCTCTGGAAGTGGAAGTGGAGATAAAGTCTTTAATTGGCATCTGCTTCTTTTTATCGACCTTTAGCTTCCTTTTGCAACAAAATTTACTGCAAATTTTCTGCAAAATAATACCAAATCGGTTACGTAGGACGATACACATCAGACGATAAACAAACATACACATAAATGATCCAAAAGCCAAGCAATTAGTCATTACAACATTACTAATAATATGCAAGGAAAGAGAATACGAGAAGCAATGACAGATCTTGGATAAGAGAAAGAAGAAGAAAACAATGAAAAGCAACATGGTTTGTGTTCGTATGATGCTCATTGGATGACTGACATGGATGGTCAGCATTGAAATTTTTGTTTGGAGGGTCAACTTTGAACTCACTCTTTCATGGCATAGTTATCAAGAGCACTTTGAGTAATTGGTAATCTATTCAAGTTATGACGATGAAAACACAACTTCACATCCCACCCTCGCAATGCTTCAAAGCATATATCTCATCCTACTTTTCTCGGCTTTCATTTTGAGCTTATGGTGAACCTGAAGTATTCCAGTTTTCCAGCCCGGAGGCATTTCTCATGGTCTAGCCTACTAGGTATTAAGTGAAGCGGCGATTTTATGTAGCAAATGTATCCATCAATCTCTATCGCCGTGAAGTCAGTCGGTGACCTCAGATTCATATACATATATATATTTATATATATTTGCTTAGGTCTGAGTTATATCTTTCCAGAGGTTCTTACGCCGACAGGTTACTTGATCTCTATCACACTATTCAGTACCTTCTTAAGTGCAACCTGCTTTCTAGACGATCAGTGTTTTATCACTTCTTTCCACATGCCTAATCTTGCAAGTAGCGATTGAACGACGGCCCCTGGAGCTTCTTGTGTACAAATCTACCGATGATCTAACGTGCAGACGCTTACTCAACCAATCACACATTGTTTCCACGTCATAATGGTGAATATTTTTGGAAACATTGACATGCTTCTATTGTCACAAAAGTATGGTGGAAGAACTGCTGGGTTGTACTAATGTACACTACTCAAACGCGCATTGTACATCTAATGCATGTTTCTCTATTATACTAACTTCCCTTTAAAATTTTTAACCAAAAAAAAATTTAGAATAGAACAGACAAACATAATCAATTAACATAAGCAAAGCTATCTTCGCCTTCCATTTATATTAGCAATAAATCAATCAGCACTAGGTACATTTATCATATGATCAATCAAGCATTTTTGCATCAGAACGTTTTGCATGTTTAAAGAAGTCTAGAATCGAAATAACCAATCAAAAAATACTTACTACATCGATAATGTCCTACAACAATAGTAGTAGTCATTATACACCTAGATACAGCAGTAGTTCATCAAAAAAACTACATGATCAATCAGCAAGAGATGCAGCCACAGCTTCAAATCAATCAAGTACATATATAGGAGCAACAGCAAAAGACAAAGAGCCAACGTCATCATCGAGTACGTCTGGTTCTTATGGACGAAGAGATTATTATACCGGCTCAGGATACAGATCGAGATACGAATCATATACACCGAAAACTTCTGCTACTAATGGACCACTGATTAACGGAAATTATTATTATAGAGGATCCGCAAGTACAAATGGGATAAGTGACCGACTGAGTACATATTATGGAAGTGGAGGTAGAAGGAGACCAACCGTTGATAGGTACGAATCATCATATACAAAATATCTGGATCCAAATGACAAATTTATTTCAAGAGCAGGAAGTCACGCAAATCTACATCTGAAAAAGGAGCAATCGAAAGTCTCTGATTTTAAAGACGAAAGAAGAAAGCCATCATCAACTTCATACACAACATCAGCAACTACTACAAGCTATAAAGATGATCGTCGAGTAGCCAAGAATGTTGAGGAGCAGCTACAATTATACCCATCCATTAAAGAAAAGAAATCATTCGATGAAGACGAAAAGGGCAATTCCCACGTCTTTTCGAGAAAATCAAGCTATGAAAATTTATCACGCAAGTCAAGCTATGATAGCACATCAAGAAAAAGCAGTCATTCCTATAAAGAGGATATACCAAGGAAAATCTCTATTAGTAAAGAAGATTCGAGGAAAAGTTCCGTCAGTGAAGATGAATCGAGAAAAAGTTCTATAAGTAAAGACGAAGCAAGAAAGAATCCTTTAAGCAGGAGTCCAATAAATGATAAAAGAGCATGTTCAAAGGAGAGTAGTAGGAAGAATTCATTAGATTTCGGAACGAAATCCAAGCTAATAGAGTCTGAAAATAAGAATACTCCGGGAATTGCACAGGAGCAGAATCCAAACCAACTAATATGTCATTCTCCGAAGCATGAAATTGAAAACTCCAGAGACCAAATTCTATCTTCGATTAAGAAAAAAACTTCATTTGCAGATTATTTAAAATCATCAAAAGAGAAGAATAAAGAGAAGAATCCAGAATCCAAAGAAATAAAACAAGAAGAGAAAAAAATAGTAGATGAGACAAACGAAATTATTGAACCTGCAACCCAAGAAATAAAGGAGGAAGAATCTGCAAGCAACGAAAATGAAAATGTAGCCGAGCCGATTGCTGAGGACAAAATGTATATAGATGATACATTTGAGCCAGAGACTTCGAGAACTAAACTTCGCGGATCAGAGTCATTTCCTGACACATCCGCATTATCACCGGTCAACGAGTCTGAATCTGATGATGAGTTCAACTTCAATGAATTGGCAGTAATTCCTGAAGCTAAAGAAGGTGATAAAGTTTTAAAAGAGGAGGACGATAGTGAAGTACCGAAATTAGAAAAGGAAGCAGATACAACAAAACGACTCGAAATGGAAGGTACTGGGGAGTCAAAAGAAGAAAAAGAAGATGTTGAGCTTTCTGAAGCTGAAACCATCGTGGGAACCCCTCCACGCTTGAATCAGGGTAGGAAGCTACTAAGAAGAAAAGAATTTGATGAAGAAAGACATAAGTTGAAAAGGAAAAGTAACACTATCATTAGTTCGGACGAAGAAGAGGAGGACGATGAGAAAGAAAACTATATCGAAGATGAAGAAGAAACTAAGATTCCTTCGAGAGAAGCAAAATTTGAGAGCAACAATGAAAGCGATATCACGTTAACTTCATCCAAATCGTCAAAGAAACCACCCTATAAGATCAAACGGGATTCAAGTGGAAGATCTCTATTACAAAGAGCGTGTAAGAAGGGAAACTTTCAAGACGTAAAAAAATATATTAGTAGAGGAGCTAGCGCTAATGAAAAAGATTTTTGCGGATTTACTTGTCTTCATGAAGCTGCGTTAGAAGGTCATAACGAAATCGTCAAATACTTGATCAAGCATGGTGCCAACGTAAATGCCAAAGCTGACGAAGCAGGTGACTCAGAAACCCCATTAATTGATGCTGCAGAGAATAAACATCTTGAAACTGTTAAAATTTTATTGGAACATAACGCTGATCCCACGATATATAATATTGACGGTTTTACTGCATTAACAAAGATTTATAACGAACATGCTAATGAAGAAGGATATGAGAAAGTAATTGAGGTACTAGAGTCAGCAAATAGCAAGTTTGGCAATCGTCAAACCAAAGAATTATTTTCAAAGGCTGGCACACCAGAAATTACTACAATTGTTGATGATCCTAATGACACTTATTTTGGTGATCTAATCAAAAGGAAAGGCATTTTTAAATGGGCCGCTGAAAACTACAAAGAGGTTGTTGCAAATCATTTTGTTTCTGGAAATAGCCTTGAAGCGAAACCTGATATTTTAATTTTGGCTGCAAGAAATGGTCATTCTGAATTGGTTGATATCATTTTAGGTTTGAATCCAACCTCATATAATATTGACACTGAGAGTTCTTGCGGTGTAACTGCTTTATTAGCTAGTGTTGGGCGTGGTAATTTTGATGTCGTAGAGTCTTTGTTATCCAAAGGTGCCGATCCTTTTAAAGTTAGAAGGAGAGATGGTTTGAACGCCTTGGAAATTGCCCAACGTTCTCAACATTTTGATTCTCGTGAAGTCAATGCAATCAAGAGAAGTATGGAGAAAAAGAGTGGTGCTAAGATTGCTTCTCTGGTTCCATCGACAATTCTTTCAAGAGTTACTTCTAGATCTACTTGTAGAGCTCCGTCCGTCTCGGTGTCAGAGGATGAAGAAGATGAAGAACAAAATGACGAGAAAGAGGACTATAAGAAGAACATCTATCAAATGAATATCGACAATTCAGATGTACCATCTAAGGAGCAAGACGACAAGTCATTAATCGAAAAATTTGAAGCAAAAGCAGGTTCTTTTCAAGAATTCAGAAGAGATACTAATGAAAAAAAGAGAAAGCTTGAGGTTTCTGAAGAGAATGACGAAGGAAAATTAAAGAAAGTCAAGTCTGAACCAAAGATAGAAAGTCTTACTAAAGAATCAACTCCCGACAGGGATATCCCCACAAAAGACCAATCAATGTCACCAGGATCTGTTCCTGCTAACATTACCACATCAAAGATAAAAACCCCTTCGCCATCACCTCAACCACTAACTAAAGCGCAAGAAGAACAAAAGATAAGAAATGCAGAAGAAACTAGAATCTGGCAAGAGAAAGTGGAAGCTAAGAAGAAAGCAAGAAAAGAGATGTTCTTGAAATCCGAAAAAGAGAAAGAATTGAAGAGAAAAGAAGAGGAAGAAAAACGAATCGAAGAAGAAATAAAATTAGCTAAATTAAAGGAAGAAGAAAAAGCGAGATTGGCTAAAGAAGCTGCTGAGAAATCTAATGAATTACAAGAAAGAAGAGTTGAATTAAAGCGCGTATTAACTTTAGAACATTATCCAATCGGATTAAGGAAGTTACGTTTTGATTCCGAACCTGATGAAGTTACGATAAAAAAGTATTCACCATTATATATCTTCATCATTGATGACGAAAAATATGTTGTTGATTTACAATTATCTTTGCTTACTTTAACTCATGTGAATATTATTCATAGAGAACTCCCATCTAATGCTTTGAGAGAAGCTACTTTCGAAGACAAATCTAAAATATGGAAATTGTTTTTTAAATTTATTGGTCTTGATCCAAGAGCACCAAGTAAGAACCAATATAGTTTGAGAAAACAAGGTCAAGAACAATTTCAAAATTTGTTAATCAATTTTATCAAATACGAGCATTTTTTACCAGTTTTGCGAAACAACTTCCCTTCAATTATGGAAGAATTAGAAAAACTGAAACAAATTGATGTTTTATTAGATTCACTATTTGCATTCGATGTTGATGATAACGGAACCTTTATACAAGACGGTGAAATGGATTTACAAATTGATGCTAAAAACATTAAGAAATTTATACCACCTAATTTAAGCTATCGAAAAGACATTTTAAGGACAATAAATACTTCATCGCGTCCTTTATGGTAATAAATTGAATCACCAAGCTATATATTGTATATATACGATAACCTTTTATTTCTTTGTAATCTTATGTTGTATTAATATATATTAACTATTTTTGATAGAAAAAAAAATATGATTTCTGAGATGAACATCAGAACTATCACCAAGTGAAATGTGTGAGCAACGGTAAGTTGAAACAACAAAAAAATAGAATAGAACTGAAGTTTGTCACTAACAATTTCTTAGGGCATCAAGAAATTCAATATTCAATTATTCACAATCTGAATATGAATCAGATCGAGAACCAGCAGACTACATCTCCCCGCTCATGGACTTTGAGTTTATAGAGGTGGTCAATGAAGAAGAAAAGCCAACAAAGGCAGACAACAGTCCTAACGATGACGACCGAGAGGCAGGCAACGAGTTTGAATTTCCACTTTTTGCAAACTACACAACTTCCACAGCAGAAAGAGGACGTAGCATAGGACAAGAACCAATGAAAGTGTCCCTTCGAGAGCAATCTGAAGAGCGTATAAATAATGAAAGGCCAGAACTGTACTATTTCGTGAAATACACGGATAAGGACCGTATGCAATTTGAACAATGCGCTGTATCTTGGGACGATATATACAAACAAATTTTCATACAAGATAATCAACCGTGGAAATGCTTAGATGTGAATACTCATAATGCCAAAATGGAGATACTTATAGCAAAGGAGAAGCATAAGAAGAGACCAGGAAAGAAGAAACGAGAGAACAGGATAGTTTGTCGTGAGCGCAGGGAACAGAGGGCTAAATTAGCCAAACAGGCAGAAAAGGAACGTAAAATCAAGGAGAAACAGAAACAATATGGGAAATTCAAGAACAGAGCTGGTGGAAAGAAAGCATTTCAGAAGAAGAAGTATGCAAGTAAGTCAAATGCTTCTAAACCAAAGTATAGAACTGAATAGGGTTTATAGAATTGTAATTCTCATGCTAAAAGAAAAATAATTTTCAACACGTAGATTTGATCTTAAGCAACACAACACACAATGGTTGCACCAGACGAATCCAAAAATGAACTAGAGGACTTCGAGGCATTCCTTGAGCCCGACTTTGAGCCAAATCATTTTGCAAACCAATTACTTCTAGCAACGAATGGTTCCGAGAATCCTGAACTTGATTTAATGACACCTATCAAGACACTAAAATTCGATATAGATGAATGTGACAAAAGAATGAGTTCGATTGCATCATCAAACTACGAATCATTAGTTGTAAACTTTTCCGAAATTGTCAGGGTCCGAACTATCTTGGAAGATCGAATAAATCCAAATATTGAAAGAGTAAATGCTCCATTCAAGCGAATCCAGCAGGAGATTATGGAGCCTTATGAGGAAGCAGTCAAATTGAACAATGCATTGAAACGAATTCATTTAACTTTGGAATTATTACGAAGAGCCAGTTTTTTTATATTTATAATTCTACAATTGGAGGAATTGCAGTCTTCACTGAATGAGAAAGATCTAGTTAGATTAGCAAAACTACATGTTCAAATCAAGAAGCTTTACGAGAATGCATTATATGACAAGAACAATGAAGTCAATGTATTATCGATAAAATTAATACGAGACTATCAACCTACAGAATTAACCAGAAGAACTTCTCTTGCTCAGGAAAGTTCAAATATAATAAATAATGAGTTTAATCACCACGCATCTACTTTGAAGTTCAAAAATCAGAAGTTGTATAATAATTTGATTGCATTGTATATACTAGATACTAAAGAGTTTTTCAACATTTTTGATAAATCCACAGTGACTAGACAGGTTCAATTATCAACAAACCAATTATCTAGGGCACTACAGTCACCAAGAAATTTTACAGCCATAATGTCAGAAGTTAAAGAAGCTTCAAAAGATTATTTTGAGAAATTAACGGAGGTATTATCTGACTGGACTGCTGGAACTGATGATGAAAAATCCACCATACTTGAAATCGTATTGCAACACTATGAAGCCAAATCATTATCGGAATTGTATTGGACCAAACTAAATCAAAGATTCAAAAAGAATATTGTTGCGACTATGGCAAGAGGAGGTCCAATTGCTAAGAACTTGAAAGTGTATTATCAAGGTTTGACAAACTCTGTGCTGGAAATGTTTTTTGATGAAACTGAAAAAAATTTAGTCCTAGATTCATTATCAATGATAGATTACAAGTAAAATAATTATGTATTTTTATTTAAACATTTTGATATACAACTATTGAGAAACTTTTGATTTCAAAGATGTCAAGAAATCTCTATAGGATGGTTCACTACCTGTCTTATCTTCTACCAAACAACTTGAAGCCCACATTCTTAATGCCATTAAGTCACGTTGTTGTGAAATTTCAATAGGTTCATTTGATGATGCACCAACAACAACATAAAGATTTTTCCAAATAATTGAATTATTCTGCTCTCTAATTTTACCAATTATTTTACGAACTCTATAGTTGAATTCGGATTCTTCTAATAAAAATTCCGGTAACTCAGTTTTACCAGTAGGTATCTCATACAAGTTTTCAGTACCAAATACATCTTGAATTAAACCAGGAACAACATTACCCGAAACCCACAAAAATAGCTCACTTCCGTTATCAATCAAGTATAATCCATAGTTTTCCCATGATGCTTTGGAATCATTTATTGGTTCAGGTAATACAACATCAACTTCAGCAGTTTCATCGTCATCTTGCTCCTCATCTTCTTTTACACCAGGCAATCCACAAGTATCAGGCATATTGTGTAATGAATAAACAGTAGGATAAATGGATTTTATTAATTCTGGAATTGGCATTGAACCCAAGTTATTCAATGCAGCAGCTCTATGATCTGATGGAACTCTATCACTTCTGAAACCTAAATGTTTGGTCAAGCAGAATAAAAGCAATGGTAACATTCTCAAATTAGTTGAAATCTGTAATGGAGATGCACCTGAAACATTTCCAGCAACTAATTCTTTTCTGTATACATTTAAGATATCAACAACTCTTGCGATTAAGTAGTCTCTTGCTTCAGGTAAGGAAGATGCTAATGCTTTCTCAATTGCTTTATGAGTAAAGAAATTGGTGATTGCTAATTGATCAGAGGATGCATAAATATCAACTAATTTGGATGAAGTTGGTAATGCTAAGTTCATAACTCTAATTCTTCTTTCACCAAATGAGGTAGAATGTAATACAGCAGCTTGGAAGTAAACAACTGACTTGTTGATTGTTTCTTCAATTGACATTTCAATTAAATAGGATTGATCTCTTGGAAACGTAGGAAATGAGCACAAATCAGACGACCTATTGAAGAAGTTACCATAGAACGAAGACATTCTAAAACCAGTGGAACCTCTAACTCTCAAAACAGCTTCAAGAGCAATATCCTGCGATAAATGATCACCAACTTCTTTAGATAACTTAGCAACATCTTCATATTTATTACTTGTCCAGGACGGGTAGAAATGTGTTTGACCGGCAGTATATCTTGGTAAATTAGATAAAGTGGCAACATCTTGATAAGTAGATGAAGTTAAGAATAAATCAACAGTAACTTGAGATGAATTACAAGTGACAGCAAATGATTTATAAAAGGAATCAGCTGAGGTTAACAATGCTTTAGCTTCTTTAGCTTTACCAGCAACACTTGCTTCATCTCTAACACTTAATTTACCTTCCCCAATATTTGGTAACGTTGCAGCAAAACAAACTAGTTTACCACCAATATTGCTAATTAATTTATGACCAGCTTTCAAAGCAGGTCCCAAAGCAAAACCTTGATTAGCCGAATTCTCAAAATATGTAGGAAAATCTAATAATAATTTTTCAACAGCCTCTCTATTTTCATCCAAATTAACCAACAATCCACCTGGAGAAGGCAAGAAAGGTTCATCAATATCTGCAACAACCATAATTTCTGTACCTTCTAAACCTTCATTAAATCTGAAATAATGTAAATTAGAATCAACACCAATAAATGCAACTCTTGCAGTTTTATTTTCATTTGGAATTCTATCTAAACTTTCCAATATAGTTCTTGTAACTGTGCCCGTTAATCCACTTTGAACTGCATGAAGAGATACATCAATAATAAATGTATAAACAATTGGTTGAGGAGCCCTAGCCATATATTCTTTTGGAGCAATAAATTCAACAACTGCATGATTTAATTCAATTCTATCAAATTTATTCCTAACTTGTCCACTTATTTCATCATAATCAAAAGCGCTGGGGATATCATTCAATAAATTACAAAAATTACATCTCCAACGTCTACCATTTTCAGCTAATGTAACAAATGGATTAATGTACCCACGACAGCGACGACATCTACTAATTATGGTATCACAAGTAACCGGAATATTTTCATCATCAATTTTCAACGCGTTATATGGTTTAACAACTAATGCCAATGGCAATTTAGATTTTTTCAAAAGTGACGAATTTGTAGGAATCACATTCAATGTAGATCTAAAGTGATCTGGTACAGCATTTGCAGTTTTTGAACCAGGAATAATAGTCGAATTATCAGGTAATGTTATTGGCGGTGGTTGAAAGGATAATTCCGAAATTGGTGGTGGTAAATCTCGAGATAAATCTGTGGTATATAATGCATTCAATTGAACTCCCGCAGAAATATTGTTCGATTGACCGTATCCGTAACCAGGTGCACCACCAATACTTGCAGATGGAACACCAGCAGCAGGAGGAACACCTCCCATACCTTGACCATAAACACCACTTTGAGGTTGTTGTTGGTAGGGATCATAACTCAATTGAGGAGTAGCTTGATGCTGTGATTCTTGGGGTTGTTGATACTGGTGATATGATGCTCCTGCGACAGCAGTAGCACCCCCACCAACATTCATTTGTTGGAACTGTTGTTGTACTTCATCAGCTCCATAAACCGCACCTCCGTAAGGTTGACCAGCAGCGGGTTGTTGTTGTTGCTGGAATTGGTTTGGAGGTGCTAGTGGGGTCGAGACATTCCCAGCAGGACCAGTAGAATACTGTGGTTGCGGATATGCTCTTCTTCTACCAGACATTATGGCAACTTTGAATGATTGATTTTAATATAGCTATTAAAGAATGCTAAACAAATAAATTGAGGATCGGTGTTGTAAAAATCGTCTGTTGTCAAAAACTTGATTTCTCAGTTTTTTTTTTTCATATTTAGTTTTTACGTGGTCAGATCTTATCAACACTGGGAGTTATTATCATGCAGCGCACGACTTTATATCAATTGGTAGCCTTTTTATCACGTGAGTTGAGCAAATGTTGATAAGATATGGTGAATATCTGGAAATACTTTGAACTAGACTTTTAACAACTACATTTCTTTTTAAACTATGTCAGAGCCTGCAGATTTGTACGAAATAGAGAATAATTTGGTTGGTGTGATAGATACTTCCTTCTCTAGAAAATTAAAGGATATAGCAGCAGGTTTTATAGGTGGTGCTACACAAGTATTAATAGGACAGCCAGCCGATCTAGTCAAAGTTCGATTACAAACAACTTCAGCAAATTCGTCAATACAAGTGATTAAAGATGTTGTTAAGAATGAAGGAATATTAGCATTTTATAAAGGAACATTGCCTCCTTTATTTGGAGTAGGTGTCTGTGTATCATTACAATTTTATGGATTTCATGAAACCAAAAGACAGATATTGCACTATACTGGACAACCAAGTTTGAATTTATGGCCACAAACTTACCTTGCTGGTGCAATGGCTGGTGTCCTCAATACACCTGTGACATCACCAGTGGAACAATTGCGTATATTGAGTCAATCATCAGGAAAACCAGTATTATTGAGTAACACAGTGAAGAAAATTTATATACAGCAAGGGTTAGTGTACGGAATTTATAGAGGATTTGGTATTACTTTATTAAGAGAATTTCAGGCATATGGAGTGTGGTTCTTGACATATGAATCTTTAATTCAGCAGATAATAGACTTACAACATTACAAGAGTAGAGATCAAATAAGTACTCCTGAATTATTAATAAGCGGGGCATTAGCTGGTAATGCTTTATGGCTCTCTTCATACCCGTTAGATGTCATAAAATCAAATGTACAAAGCGATGGATTTGGTAGCATTAGTAAGTTCAACGGCAGTGCCATGAAAGCAGCGAAATATATATATGTGAATCATGGTCTCACTGGTTTTTGGAGAGGTATTGTTCCTTGTCTTATAAGAGCTGTTCCATGCAGCGCTGGTACATTTGCAAGCGTAGAGATAGCATTAAGACTAATGGGATGATTTAGTGGATCATAAAATTTCTCGGTCATTAAATAAATTTACCTCTATGTACAAAATCTAACTAAAGGAACCTATCCTTTCTTTATGAACGAAACTATTCTTTCGATGTAATTTGGAGAAACTATTCTTGTGGTGTGATGTTTGCACTTCCGGAATCGGGGCTGCAAAATCACTTTCTGAGATAATAGAATTACTTCTTGACAATGTTGGAATACTTATATCTTTGTCAATTTGCATCACTCGCTTCACTGAAAGTAACATGATTGCACATAAAAATAAGATGATTCCAGCAACAGCAAATACAATTCCAGGTTGATGAAATTTAGATAGTGACACCTTGTAGATAGATAAGTAAAATATTGGCATCACCAAAGCAAATAAATTCTTAAGTAGAGCCACTGCACCAAATACCTCACCAATTTTGGATTCTGGGTAAAACTTTACAATCGATGAATTGATTGCAGGACTTATCAATGCACCGAATCCGCAAAATACTGTGAAGATAAAAAATACTGCTGTAGAAGGTGATATGGAATATCCCAAAAATCCCAAGGTTTCACAAATTAAACCTAAGAAACACATTGAAAAGTCAACCATATCGAATTGTTTCTTGAATACTTTAAAGCCAAATCCATGTTGGAAAATTTTGTGGTTGATAAGCGGCGACAATATGATCAAAACAACAGCCTTACTCGCACAACTTATAGCCAACAAGTGACCTATACTTGATTGATTCCAATTATACTTATAGATACCATAAAGGACAAAAATTTCGCCGAACGACATAGCCAATGTACTCATCACACAATCAATTAATACCAACACAACAACAGCAAATCTGTCACGGTTGATTCTATATTTAATTCGTTGATTGGCTGCTTCAGCTGGTATTATGAGTAATTTCAAAGGCTTCAAGAAATTTACTTGTTCATTGAATCTCTTGTACCAAGGTAATTTGACTACTTGAAAAAGACTCAGCGAACTCAGGGATATTGATAAACCACGAGACTTATTTCGTGCCTTTTCGGATCTTGACTCTGGTAAAACAAATATAGCAATCAACAAGTCAATGAAAATTATCACAACTTCGAATTTCAATGGTATAAATTCTCTTTCAGCAATGTCAATATTTGTTGAACTATTTGTAGTCAACGATATTATAAAGTTTCCGACTAATGGACCAACACTTAATCCAACAAACATCGAAGCTATACTTATCCCTAATGCGTAAATCCTTTGGTGAGGTTCAACGACATCGGATATATAACAATTGGCCAAAGCTAACAATGCAATCAATCCACCACATAAATTTGCCAAGACTTCACTACCAATCATAGCGTAGAACTTCAAACTATCAAAGTTGTACATGATTAAAAATTTGGTGGTTTTTCCAAAGAATAAACATAAAATCACGCAAACAATGAATAGCTTACGACCATATAAATCGGAAAGCGGACCTAATTTCCCGGAAGCAATTAGCATGATTATAGCTCCTGAAATAGTATAACCCAATTGCAAGTTAGACATTAAAATCTGAGCATTATCTCTGCTACAAGATTCGGCTCCCAAATAATTACAAGCTAACTTTAAAGTAAGTATTTGTCTTGTAGATTCAGCACTTGATGTACCGAAAGCTAACAAAAAAGTGAGAATTGAAATCATCATAACGCTTGGCCTCTTCAACCAGTGAATAGTCTTGTTCAAGATTCGTTGCTCTCTTAACCATATCACATCTTCATTTCGATGATCTTCGTCATGCTCATTTTCGTCTTCTAATAATGCTTCGTAAACATCGTTAGCTGCAGTTTCTAAGTCAGTTATGGGCTCGCTTAAAGGGTTCACATAAGTTGTTGAGTAAAAGGAGGTGGGTTGTGAATCAAGTGGTAATAGTGGATCAATCTCCAAGGGGGGGGTTGAGTGTTGTAAAGGTATTTTGGACATTTACGTCTGATTCTGTTGAAAATAGGGTGAGAACCAAAGTAAATGAGCTAACCAACAACAACAAGTGGCTGATTAGAAACTTGTATTTTCAAAGAAGCTCATATAAATCGAACCCAGACTCTTGGACTTTAAAAATCAGAGTGCTAGGGAACATTGCTGTAAATGGTATTTTGCGTTTCTGCACACTACGCAGTTTTTGCGGAGCCGTTCGTCATGTGGTGAATCCAGGGAGGTTCATCAATGTGTAAACGGAATTTTAGCAAGTAATTGTGGATTGCTGTCAAGGATGTGGAATGAAGAGTTTGGCTCCGTTGCAATTTGCTCAATTCATATTGAAATCGGTATTTGAACAATTTTTTGGCAAAACAAACTTATAGAAAGAAGTGTAACTGGATACTTCCTACTTAGGAAGTCTATACTTCAATACATTTTTTTCTCTAACATCTACTGATCTTATTTCCACTTCTCCTCAAACTACTCCTTAGTATATTCAGTGATACTACTAGGTGCTGCCCTACACAATGGTACCGACGACGTCACATAAATCAATTTTATCACAGTCTTCTTTAAAATTTATATCAAGGTATTTATGGAACAACTACAAAACTCCAAGGAAAGCTTCTCATTCTGCTCCAGAGAGCATTGCATTAGCTGATGCTCTTAATTTATTAACAAAACCACAACATTCAAAACAACAATTCAGACCATCATTATATGATTCATTAACCAAAGGATCAGTTTCAGAACAGTTCAGCAAAGTCACATCATCCATCGAGATCCCTAACATTACACAAAAACACATCACATACCAATTCATATCAAATATATTGTATGGTATCAAATCATCAAATATCGATAATGCCAGAAACCGCATTAATTACGGCCAACTATTGAATGAGATGAGTTCCCAGGATTTAAGCTCTTTTATAAAACATGTGACTAACGAAGAAACTTTGTTTGTGATTTTACAAACTTTCAATAATCATCATCGATTGAACGTTCGAATATTGACTGACGTGATCCTAAACAAGAACTTCAAAAACCTAGATAAATCTCCCATAAATGTACTCAAACTTGAAGAAATTTCTGGTTTCGAAGAGTCGCAAATTCTCAGAATACAAATCATTTTGTTAAAGAAATTTCACGACTTGAAACATCCCATTAATGTTGTAATAAACTTGAAGAGGAATTTTCATGACAAGTACTTACCTTTAATTAAAAATCAACAGATATCACCGTTTTATGAAAGAATTGTTTGGAGATTTGTATTCGAATATTTAATGCAATTCAAGGAAACACATTATATGGAATCCTTAAATAGTCTCAAATCGAGTCTTCTCATATGGGAATCATCATCATTTAAAAACAGTAAAAAGATAGCGCAGGAGATAATTACGCATCACAGTGATGTAAACGATTTACAAAGAATATTTTTGAAGATAGCCGGCTCCGAGCAATTGACAAATATATCCGATTTGAAAAAACTATCCATCAAATACAGAATCTATCAATTGAACCTCGTAGACGAAAATTCCCGCAAACTATGTTATGCATTGATTAGTGATCTAGAGAATTTCTTGATAAATTGTTCTGAAAATGAGCTGATGACTTCCTTATTGGAGGAATTGGCTATCTTTCGTGTCCAATATATCAAGAGAATGTATAGTAAGCAAGATAAGGAAAGAAGTGAACCATTGGACAATATGATTTTAAATAGAGTATAGAATCTTGTGAGTATGAAGATTTGACAAGTGATCAGATGTAGGATTCTATCTCGCTTTGATAATCCCACCATTAAAAAACTGCTCGCGCAAAATTGACCTTTCCCGGCCCTTAGCGCTTGATATATAAATCCCATACGATATCCCCATCACGTACTGATAACTTTCATTCTCGATTTGTTCACAGACCGATCATGAAAGTTATAACAGATCAGGCAGTTGTAGATTTCTTGAATAAAAGCCTTTCAAGAGACTCAATCTTGAACAGATTTCAGCCTACTTTGTTAAGAGGACTATCAACGTATGCGGGAAACCCAGATGCTATAGTCCCACCAAGAATAGCCCAGGCATCTAACAATTCCAAATCAGACACAACTCATATATATATGCCATGTATATCGCCAAATGAAGTTGGTATTAAGGTTATCAGTGGAGGTCCTGGAAACAATGCTAAGGGATTAGGTTTTCAAGGATGCGTATTGATAATGGATGAGATTACTGGACAAATGCAGGCTATTTTGAACGCCGGTGCCTTAACTGCATTTAGAACTGCCTTGGCTAGTTGCTTAGGAATGACAAAAGTTGTTAATGAAGATGAGATTCTCCCAGAATTGACTGTTTTTGGTGTCGGATTACAAGCTTATTGGCATGTTAAATTGGCGCTAATTATATACGAAGGCAAGATTGAGCAGGTGAATATCTTGAATAGGACTTTTAAAAATGCTGAAGTTTTGAGAGACAAGATGTCCAAAGAGTTCCCAAATGTCAAGTTCAATAGCTATTCATATCAAGATGAGTCACTGGGTTTTGTATCTCATGTGCTCAATAGTTCAATTATTTTTGGTTGTACACCAGCAACCTCGCCAGTAATCAAACTGGAATATTTAAACAAAGATCCAAAGTATCCCAAGTTTATTTCCTTAATTGGATCATATAAACCACACATGATAGAATTAGATCTTGAAATGTGCAAGCAGTTCAAAAGTGAAGGTGTATCGATAATTGTTGACTCAAAAGAACATACATTGCATGAAGCAGGTGAGCTAATTCAAGCAAATTTCACGCCTAATCAGTTGATTGAACTTCATGAATTGTTTGAAGAGAACAATGTGAAGTGCAGCAACAACGCTACGAATACCACTATACAGAAGATCGTTGGTTTGTCTATAATGGATTTATCGATAGGTAAATTCATATATAACGAAATTGGTAACAACGCTGTTATTGTAGAAAACTTCTGATTAGTTTGAGAAGCAATCTCATTTGTTGGTTTGTGTTGTGTTGGAAGGCTTGAACGTGTAGGATAAACATAGAGACTGTACAGAATCACTAAATTAGTGACTCGTATCAAAACAAAAGAAATTGATTTCAACATTATGTATCTTTACTTACGTATTGCTCTTCAACCTTTTTCGAAGCCATAATGGGTGAACATCAAGCACTTCTTGGAGGTGATAGCTTATCCTGCTATAACAACAAAAAAGCCAACTCCAAAAGAAATTTGTCTTATTTGCTTAATATTGTAACTATCACCATCATAGCATATCTATACTTCTTCTCATCAAGCAATCATGAAGATCAACCTGCCAAACAACAATTCAACCCATATAAAAAGAAGAACATTATCATGATGGTAACTGATGGTATGGGGCCTGCAAGTATGTCTGCGGCAAGATCCTTTAGACAATTTAGAGATAAATTACCAATCAATGATGTCTTAGTATTAGATAAATACCTTGTAGGTTCATCCCGTACAAGATCTTTAAGTTCATTAATCACAGATTCAGCTGCTGGTGCAACTGCATTCTCATGTGCATTGAAATCATATAACGGTGCTATCGGAGTAGATTCTCAAAAGAATCCATGTGGAACTATATTAGAGGCTTTGAAATTACAAGGGTATTATACAGGATTGGTGGTAACGACAAGAATCACTGATGCTACACCGGCAGCTTTCAGTGCTCACGTTGATTATAGATTTCAAGAAGATTTAATTGCAGAACATCAGATAGGTGAGTATCCTTTTGGAAGAGCTGTTGATTTAATTTTGGGTGGTGGAAGATGTCATTTTGTTCCCACTTCAGTGGGTGGATGTCGTGCTGACAGTAGAAACTTGGTTGAAGAAACTAAAGGCAAATGGCAATATGTAGGTAACAGAGAACAGTTTGATGAATTACAAGGCGGTAAGAACGTCAGTTTACCCTTATTGGGATTATTAGCCAATACAGACATTCCATACGACATTGATCGTGATCCTAAGGTATATCCATCATTAGCTGAACAGGTTAAAGTTGCACTTACTGCGTTGTCAGAGGCTTCCAAGCACTCTGAACAGGGATTCTTTTTATTGATTGAAGGTTCAAGAATTGATCATGCCGGCCATCATAACGATCCTGCTGCTCAAGTAAGAGAAGTATTGGCATATGATAAAGCGTTTGAAGAAGTTATTAAGTTTATTGATTCCAGTGATGTCGAAACCATTGCTATCTCCACAAGTGATCATGAAACTGGTGGTTTAGTGACTGCAAGACAAGTTACTGAATCATACCCCGATTATTTATGGTATCCTGAAGTTTTGTTAAACTCGACAAAATCGGGAGACTACTTGGCTCATAAAATATACAGTTTTAAAGATAAGAAAGATACAAAAAAATTCACCAAATACATCAAGCATGATATCTTGGAAGTTGCGATGGGAATAAGTGGGTATACAGAAGACGATGTCGACTCAATTCTTGCTAAGGCAAATGATCCAGCTGATTTACTTTATATTCTCAACAATATTGTGTCATTGAGAGCACAAATCGGATGGACAACACATGGTCATTCCGCTGTTGATGTCAACATCTATGCTCACACCAATTCACCATCACTTAAAGAGATATTATTTTCGCGTGGTGATTATAGTGGGTTAGCAGGAAATCATGAAAACATCGAAATTGGTGTATTTATGGAGGCTATATCTGGATCAGATTTGAAGCATATAACTGACATCATCAAAAAAACATCACATGCGCCAGTGAATGCAGATATGCAAGTTGACGACTTTCATTCAGGTGTGATACAACTTTAAGGCAGAGTTTAGGATATAGATAAAGCAATTAGTTTGTTCGATTGACTTAAATATACATACGCTTTCTAGCAGATTACAACTTGTGTCGTGCTTGCAGTTCACTCGTTTACCGATTAATTGCCATACAACTTGCAAAATATAAATTTCCGCACAAACTGCAAACATTTGCATGCTAGTTTATCCGTGGAAAAGAAGGGAATGATAGCATACCATACCATTTGAAGATGCATGGAGTGTCATACAACTCAAGACTAATCCACGGCTTCCAGATAAGCTGAGGCTATCCCAGCTTGTAAGCTAGAATTGACACAATTCACTTAAGACAGTTAGTTCAAATGCCCCATTACAACAATTCTGATCTGTGCCTGTACACGGACAACATATACTGAGACGTGTCGTTCAATACAATCGAAGTAATGACTCATGATTTGTTCTAATAGAATCCCGTGCTCTGGAAAACCGGATGATAGAAGTCCTAGAACCACTGGGCTGCATATAGCTGCTAAATGAATGAAATGGTATCAAAATCTGGCTAGAGCAAACTCACGGCTAATCAAAATAAAAAGAAATGAACGTTTGAGCCTTTCTATAAATACGTTGATGTTTGCTTCTTCGAATTAGATTCAAGTTTAGATTTGAATCAGCAATGCCGTCTGAAAACATAAGTTCAGACTCAGAAAGCACCGAGAAAGTTAATGCTCCTGAGGCATTACTTACAGATTATGTCAGCATATATTCATCAGAGTCGCAAAATACAGTCAACTCAGAATATCCAACGCCGTTGAAGATAACAAGAACAGAAACAAAGAAGTCATTGCATGAATTGGGTTTATCCTCTGAAATACCAGTACCTGAAATCAACCACCCTCCTGTGGAGAGCCCAATATTTCCAGAAGAATATACATTAGAAACTCAAACAGGGCTAGTTAAAGTACGAACATTACAATCATTAGGTAGAGTAAAGACACTCGAATCAAAAAAGCAGATAGATCAGGAAATTGAGTTTGTCACGTTTACTACTGATGACCCTGATAATCCTCATAATTGGCCAATGTGGATCAAGTGGCTATATACATTTCTTTTGTCAATGCTAGTAATATCTGCAGCATATGGATCATCTTGTCTTTCTGGTGGGTTATTTTTAATAAACGAAAAATATGGAGTATCTACTGAAGTTTCAACATTAACTGTTTCATTGATGGTGCTAGGATTTTGTGTTGGTCCATTACTTTGGGCTCCATTGTCCGAACAAATAGGTAGAAGACCTGTTTATTTCATCTCGTTTGGATTGTATACTATTTTTAATATTCCATGTGCATTATCCCCAAATATCGGTGGTCTACTTGTGAGCCGTTTCTTGTGTGGAGTTTTTGCATCAAGTGCATTGACTAATGTCGGTGCTAGTCTTGTTGATATGCACAATGAAACCAGAGGTTTATCAATTGCATTTTTCAGTGTGTGTCCATACTCTGGGCCAGTTCTCGGTGGGGTCATTAATGGTTTTATTAGTGTGGGAACGAATAGATTGGACATTATTATTTGGGTAAATATGGCATTTGCTGGTGTAACGTGGATCATAATATCATTAATTCCAGAAACATATGCTCCTGTAATACTAAAAAACAAAGCCAAAAGATTGAGAAAACAAACAAACAATGATAAGATAATGACTGAACAAGAAGCAAGTCCACAAAGCTTGAAAGAGTTGTTAAACGACTGTTTGATTCGTCCATTAAAATTTGTTGTCACTGAACCAGTGTTAGATTTAGTATGTCTATTCGTTGCATTGATTTATGCTTTCTTGTATGCATTTTTCTTTGCATATCCATACATCTTCAATACGTTGTATGGTTTTAAAGATGATAAAATTGGTTTAATGTTTATACCTATCTTGATTGGTGCTGGGCTAGCAGTCACAACAACTCCTATACTTGAAAAACAATACGCCAAAATATGTAAAAGAAGAAAACCTGAACCTGAAGATAGATTATGGGGAGCTATGATTGGATCCCCATTCCCATGCATTTCGTTATTCATCCTTGGTGCAACTTCATTTAAACATATAATCTGGGTAGGGCCAGCTTCAGCGGGTCTTTCATTTGGTTATGGAATGGTTTTAATTTACTATTCATTAAATAATTACATTATTGATACTTATGCAAAGTATGCGGCTTCCGCTTTAGCTACTAAAGTGTTTTTGAGATCTGCAGGTGGCGCTGCCTTCCCACTATTTATAACACAGATGTATAAAGGATTGGGCTTGCAATGGGCTAGTTGGCTATTGGCATTTGTTACATTAGCTATGATTCTAATTCCGTTTTCGTTTTACAAATATGGTAAGATCGTTAGAATGAAATTTTGTAAAGAAGATTATACAATACAATTGGGATAATATCTAGTTACTTTATAGATATGTATATATATTCTATAATATACAATATACATCGAAATTTTAAGATCACGATTAATAAGAATAAGAATAAGAAAACAACTCTAAAAAACTCTTAGTACTTAAGAGGGGTATCAGCAATTAAATCAGTAACTTTATCTAAATCAATATCAGTGATAGATTTGATGAAGACACTGAAATCAGTATTTTGATGAAAACCAGCTAAACCGTCCTTGGTATTTGAAACTTTTTGGTATAAGTATGGAGAATTCGAAAATGCATATACTCCGATGTCGACAGATGTGTGGTCAAATGAACCCCAATCAGTACTAGCTCTAGATGAAGTCAAGTTAGAAAGGGTGGTGGCTAAATATGATTCCTTCTTTGCAGCAACTAAGCTGGCAAGTTTGTTTACTTCGTCAGTTGTATAATTACTCAATCCCAAACCACGTTCAATGATAGTTTCTTTAATAAAGTTTGTTAAATCTGCAGTATTATTCTTGTTTTCAAATTTGACAATTTGTTTGGCTAAATATTCGGAAGAGCGAGTAGCATTGAGAATAGCTTCGAAGTCTTGTGGACCAGTAGCTTTTAAATTCAAACCACCAGTTTCATGGTCAGCAAGAGCAATAACAATGGTATCAACATTAGTTTCTTGGACGAATTTATAAACTTCAGCAATGGTTTCATCGTATTCTAAAGTTTCTTGAACGTGAGCAGGAGAATCATTAGCATGACCAGCATGATCAATTCTTGAACTTTCAATCATCAAAAAGAAACCTTGATCAGAATCAGCAGTGTAGCTAGAAAGAGCTTCCAAAGCCACTTTTGTTTGTTCAATTAAATTCGGATGTTCTTCATCTTTACGATCAATCCTATATGGGTAAGAATCATCATCGAACAAACCTAATAAAGGTAAGGTAACATTTTTACCACCGTCCAAAGAATCAAAACCTGCTCTATCACCAACATATGTCCAAGTACCATTTGCTTGAACTTCTTCTATTAAAGTTCTATTATCTTTTCTGAAACCACCTTTGTCAACACCATAGAACCAACCTCTACCACCACCTATGATTATATCAGCAACACTACCAAGTGGGTGAATTTCTCCAACTAATTGTTCAGCAATCAAATCTTGTGATTTTCTTGATGCAGCATGGGAGACCCAAACAGATGGAGTTGCATCAGCAACAGAAGTAGTGACAACCAAACCAATTGCATAACCTTGTAATTTTAAGGCTTCACCAATAGCACCAATAGCGACAGTATCATTGTTAACACTGATAGCACCGTTATAAGTTTTTTGACCAGTGGCCAAAGCTGTACCAGCAGCAGCTGAATCAGTAATCAAAGAACTCTTTGATGAAGTTCCCTGACTACCAATTAAGAAGTTGTCCAAGAATAACAAATCATTAAGGGCTAAGTTTTCTTTGACTTGTCTGTAAGTTCTTGCGAGAGTAACACCACTTGGACCTAAACCATCACCGACCAAGAAGATAATGTTCTTCTTTGATGGAATTGAATTATCAACTGGAGCAGCTGAAACTTCAGCAAATAAAAATAAGTAGACAGATAAAGCTAATGCGCTAATGTTCAATAGTTTTGGGAAGATGAAGGCCATCGTTAAAGTTACCTTTTAGCAGTGCAATTGCTGTTGATCAAGGAAAATTCAACAATTCTCAAGATGTTAGCCCCCTTTTATATACACAGTTTCGATATGGATTTTAATGCTAGCATGGTTTGACTCTGTAGATCCTGGCAAAACAGAAATAGTTGCAAATTCACCACATGGTCAAAAAATTACTATTTTGCGACCAAGAAAAATTGTTGCATTGAGATTTAATTATAGTTTTTTGATACAAGGTAAGTTCGACCACGGTCCCTTAATGGCAGATCCTGGTGCCAGTAAATTACGTTACAAAAACTGTGGATGTGTCCAGGAAAGTTGTATGGACTAACTACACATCCTCAAAAACTTCCCAACCCATTCAATCAATCTGCTGGGTCAATTGAATACGTTGAAAATGTGATTTGGGTTCAGTTGTCGGAGGGCCATAGTTGTCGAGAGCTCATAATGGCATACATAAATTACAGATATTATTTTCTTGGCTCAGGTTTCAGTTTGTACCTATACATATAGTAACCCTATGTAACAGACAAATGAGGAACAACCCGATTATACAGACTGAAAATATCTGGCAAAGTTGTGATAGTGGAAGAATTTCATGGGTAAAATTCCACCAAACTCCTGGTATTAACAGTCACAATAGCTTCTAATTCCATATATAACAAACGTGTTGTATAGTCCAGTTAGCATATACCAATTAGCAAAGCTCTGTTTTTCTTGGAGTGTAAAAAGCTTGATTATTTGATATTCACTCAACGGAAAATCTTGAAACTTGAATTGAAATGGTTATTCCTATTTTAGATCACATATCATGGTGTTTTACTTTCCACATAATACAATTGTTAAATTGACCATACAAACTTTCTCAATCAGAATAATGGAAGACTCCGAATTTGTTTATTCGCAATTTCATTTTATTTTGGCCTAGGTGATTGTTAAATCCGTCTCATAGAAGTGCTTGTGGGTTTATCGCAGCTATAAGTGGTATTGCACGTGATCTTTTCCATATCCGGTGTTAATACTCCTTAAACCGCAAATCTAATCTTTAAACATTCAACCTTTCTCCAGATTCTGATGTGTATCAAATTATTCTTCACATATCATGGGAAATTACAAATATAGGAACTATACTGCTTTGAACTACACAGCTTTCAACTATGCTGGGTTTGCTTGTATTGCAACTGTAGTGTTCATGTCTGCGACACAACCGTTCTATATCAAAGAAGTCATAGGGATAGAGCCTCGACCAGGTAATCTGAAGGATGCCAAAATTGGTCATATTATAGGAGGGTTGGGATTTTGCGATGAGTTGACATCAATGATATCAGCACCTTTCTTGGGTGCATTGAATGACAAATTAAATACCATGGGTTATGGAGGATCTAAAATTATTCAAAGTTCGAGTTTTATAACTTTATCAATTGCATTACTTGGATATGGTGCATTCAGCTCTCATCTTGTTCCTGATATGTTTGTCTTTAGAAGTGTATTTGCTCTTGGAGTCACAGGATGCATGAGTATGGTTACCGTACTGTTGAACGAACTAACTTTATCTGATTTTAAATTCAGCAAGTTTCTATTCTGGAAAAAAAGTCTCCAGTATGAGCCAGTTGCTTTGACTGAGGAGCAAGAAGAAAGGGATATTGTGAAAAAAAATGGGAAATTTGCTGCTATTATGGGTATAAGCACGGGATTGGGAGCCATATTTTCAGTTGCTGCATTTGTAACATTACCAGTCCAGCTTTCGGACATGTTCCCAAAACTTGATATGAAATCGGGATTGAAACAGTCGTATTTGATTGTCATGGCGTTTGCAATCATCTCATTTGTAATCTTATCAATATTTTTATACAAGACTGACGATAATTCAATACAACGAACTGATTTCGCTGGTCAGTCTTACATCGACTTATTGAAAGAAGGATTTGAGTTTTCCAAGGAGAATAAACAAGCTCAATTGGCATATGCTGGTGGATTTGTAGCTAGGTCTACAACAGTTGCAACTTCGATATTTATTCCATTAATGATTTACGAATGGTATTACAATATCGGTGAATGTAAAACAGGTGATGGAAATTGGGCGGGTAAAATAACATGTTATGAGGGTTATGTATTTTCAGCAATATTAACAGGAGTAGCACAAACTGTTGCACTTGTATCAGCTCCAGTTTGGGGTTATTTAGCTGATTCGCCCAGATTTGGTAAATTCTCAACACTAGCATTATCTGGAGCAATCGGGGCAATTGGTAGTCTTGGTCTCAGCTTGTTAAACACTCATTTCCATCAATATAATCCCAAGACTTTTGTTTGCTTTTTGTTTGTCAGTATTATAGGGTTATCGCAAATTGGGTTGATCATAAGTAGTATGAGTATTTTAAGTGGTATTCCTAATGCTCATCAAATCATGGGATCATTGAGTGGGTTTTATAGCTTTTGTGGTGGAATCGGTATTATGATTATTACACTTTTTGGTGGTCTCTTAGCTGATTATTGGATCTTAGGGCCATTTTTATTATTGGGATTGTTTAACTTGGGATTATTGTGGATTTATTATACATTTGTCAAAAGTTATGATGAAGACATCAGAAATGAGGGTTCAAGGCAATTGGTTTTATAGAATAGAGTATTACAATAAACTAACGATTCGTAAATACGAGTTGGTTTTACGAAAGAGAACGTCTAGGGGCAGAGTTCTAATCGAAACCCTCACTTCTCTTGTAGTGTCGCTAAGTTTTTATGTGGCAGCCCTTCAAATTTCGTCATTTACACTTCAATCAAATCCGTGATTTGATATCACATTCTTAGAGGGACCTCGATGATATTGTACTATTACATTGAAAGACTTTACATTTTATAAGCTTTAAAACCCTGAATACTAGAAATATTGATGAAACTAAGGTTTGGCTTTACAGATAACTTAAATTTCGTATCACATAATCCAAATTGTTGCCAGGTATTTACCCCAATTCATCCATCATAAATTTTCTTGCTGGCTAGGTTTTATCACAACCAGAATATGACTGAATAGTGGTTGTTAAAAGAATCAGACCATTGTTGATTGTGTTTTTGGCATTCTGCCACTACTAAGAAAATTTTTTATGTATGTATCATGGACTTTCTATTGTGCACCCTTTTATGCATTGAGAGTTTTAGAGCAGCAAGTATCAAATCATAAGCTCAACTATATATCAATGATAGAGGTACTCATAACAGTGGTACCTTCAATATGTTGGCTTCTATACAGGTTTTACCTAATATTGAAGACACCGGTTGAAAGGTTAATCGAGGATTTGAATATCGAAATTCCACATTCTCCAAATATATGTATCGATTCAATATCTGAAACTTCTGTAGTGATACACTGGGATATTGAAGTTAAATTTGATGAGAATTTGTATTATGTGTTGATAATAAATGGGCAAGAGGAAGCCACCTTAACCTTCATGTCATGTAAGTTGAATAATTTACACCCAAAGCTGATATATCAAATTGAAATAATTGCAGTTAACGCAACAACAAATTTTAAATCACAGTCTAAGCCAGTGTTTGTTCAAACTTATAACAAAATTGAACTTGGGGAGTTCATAAATATGGACATATTAGAAGATGATGTTATTGCAAAACAAGATACAGTGATTAACTCGATAGATGAAGAAAGTTTGGAGTCAATTACTATTGACCAAATCAAGAATATCACCGACGCAAATTTACTAAATGATTATCTCATTAAGTTTCAAAGTGAACTAGTCAAAGCAAATACTGAGTTTAAGCAATTTCAATCAAGTATAGCACAAGAAAATGTTATTTTACAACGTGAATTGGCATTTTACAAACTGGAACTTGATGAGGAAACTGACAATAAGGTCAAAAAAGATCACGATGTTAAATCGTTGGAAAAGTCGAAAGATAAATTAGCATTTCAAAAATCTAAATTAATAAATCAACTAAACAGTATTAAAAATTCTTTAGTATTATTCAGCACCAAATTTCAAGAATTTGATTTGGAGATCAAGAAATTAAAAGAAAGAAATAATCAAGCGTTCAACAGCGAGGAACAAGAGAAATCAAAACTTCAAGATGAAATCGCAACATTTCAAAAGAAAATTGACAAAGAGAAACTAGAAAATGAAAAAATAGAGGACAGATTGAAAGTTCTTGCAGTGGAAAGAAAAGAACTCATGTTTTTATTAAACCAGTTGAAGCCGTTGGTTGAAATATTTAACCAATCCAGTAGTTCAAATACTCCTTCAAGTGAGAACGGTCACTCGCCATCTCCAAGTCCAGGACCTAGTGGGCCATCATCAAATATATCATTACCGACATCAGCTGCACCCAGCATATTCAATAAAGATGGCTCGCTAACCAAGAGTGCATTTGATGCACTTCTCAAGATCTTCCAAATCATACCGTCCTGGCAAGACGAAATTATGCAAGAAATTAATAATTATCAAGAGTTTGAACAGCAATGGACTGAGGCTTTTAAATCAGAAATTAAAAAATTTGTCTCACTACATCAAACATTGGAAATTGCAAAATTAAGCAGGGACAAAAACTATCAACCTGTTAAATTGACTGAATATCAGGCATCAATTGAATTTGGGGGATTCGGAAATGCGTTACCAAAACCTAAATTTTCTAACAGTAAGAGAAATTTTTCACCAATTGAAGATCAATACAGGGGTAGCAATAACTTCTATAATCATTATAGTCAAGTTTATGCAAAGGAGAACACGGAAAGTCGAGAAGGTTCACCACAAACTCAAAAATTACCTATGCAAACACAGCCTCAACAGGTACAATCACAACAACAGGTTTTATCTAATGAATACTTACCGATGGGAAACAACATGCAATACCTGCAACTACAACAACCTTACGTCAGTTTGGAGCAAATAAACGCTGCTGCTCAGACTCATAGTTTAGATTTGAACATGAACACTCCTACAGTTTCAAACAATTTATTATACGTTGATAGTTCACTTCCAAGCTCAAGTAATGCACCAGCTAATGGCAACCATATACAACAAGGTAATGCGCTGGTACAAAGTAGCGCTCAATTACAAGGGTTCCCATACGATGATCAAATCTATACATCCAGTATCACTTCACCAGTTCCAATGAATAATACCGTTCACGGTAATAATTCGATACTATACAATTACTCCTCACCTTCAATATCACAAAGTAACTTGAATGAAGTATGGAATCTACAACCTAATTTGAATGTTGATTTACTAAACAATCAAAAAAGTAGTAATAATGGATTCTTAATGACACCTTCACATTCAGCAAACATTTGGTTAGATGAAAGAAATCAAAATTCTTTAACACCCAGTGGTCATACAAGAACAGTTTCAAACAATTCGCAATTATGGAGAAATGAGTCCAATAATAACCAAAATAATCATGGATTCAATTTCACAGGTGCATCACCAAATAATGGGGATTTCCAACCTTTTGGAAATAGTATATATTTGTCAAATTCATATTTTGGATTAGGCCAACATTTACCATCTCACCAACAGAATAAAGATGATGAAAATTATGCGATAGTGTAGTTTTCGGTTATAGATGGATCGCGTTTGAGGGGTAGAAAACCACCACAATTTCTCCCCCTTCGATTGACGTCTTGGGGCATAGTGAATTAGTTTAGCTCACGATTGGTTGAATAATTGTGTGTACATGGACAGTAGGAGATTAAAATAAATGACTTCTTGTATTGTATGGCATTGCCAGTCCGCCTCCTCAAACTGACTTTTTACTGTTTATTCAGTAAACTCCGATTCCACGCATGAAAGGAGTCACTGAGCCTGTCGAACAATTGGAGATTACTCCATATTACTACTGCATGAGATCCTTGATTTAACAATACTGCAAAACTGTAAAACTGTTGGGCTGATAGTGTGCAGACTCTGTATAGAGGAGGAATAAGTAGCTGAAGTGAAACCGTCTGTTCTGATTTGTGTGCGGCAATCCAAAACTTGCTTCTATTTCTATGTGGCGATTCCGAGTTATTAAGCTTACCAAAAAAGAAATTTTCTCTCTGTTCATTACTTTCAGTTGATGGTTTCCTAAAACAAAGGATGAGTGAATTTTTTGCATAAAGGAGTTTGTGAATAGCGAAGTTACCTGGTAGTTCTAATTATGCGTCACCATGTTGCCTTTTTCATGTATATATATTCTTTAAGATCTTTTTCGAACTCTTCTTCTTCTCTGTTTGGTTTTTCTTAGTGATTAGATATCCTTGGTACCACCAGTTTTTTGCACCCACCTTAATACAACTTTGCCATGACTGCCGACGAAGAGGAACTTCTCGCCACATTCAATGAGTTCAGAAGTGATACATTCACCGTACCAACCAGGTCCATGATCGAAGCAGCTTTCATGAATGCAACGTATGGAGATTCAGTGTATTGTGAAGATGAGGTGACATTACAGTTGGAAAGCAAAATGTGTGAGTTAACTGGCAAACCAGCAGCAGTATTCTGCTGTAGTGGAACCATGTCAAATCAAATTGGTCTTCGGGTTAATTTGTTACAGCCTCCATACAGTGTATTATGTGATTATCGCTCACATGTATTTTTACATGAAGCTGGTGGATTGGCCACATTATCTCAAGCAATGGTACATCCTGTGATACCATCGAATGGAACTTATTTGACATTTGAAGATATCACAGAAAATATAACATGGGATGATGGTGATATCCATGCTGCCCCAACTAAAGTCATAAGCCTTGAGAACACATTACATGGGATAATTATGCCGTTAGAAGAAATCAAAAAGATTAGTGCATTCTGTTCTGAACATAACATCAAATTGCATTTGGATGGGGCTAGACTATGGAATGCATCGGTTGAAACTGGAATAACTATTAAGGAATACTGTTCATATTTTGATTCGGTGTCTTTATGTTTATCTAAATCCTTAGGAGCGCCAATGGGATCCATATTAGTTGGAGAAGTAGGTTTCATCAACAAAGCAAATCATTTCAAGAAGCAAAATGGTGGTGGTATAAGACAAGCAGGTTTAATGACAGCAATGGCAATCAACGCAATAGATTCAAACTTGCACAAAATCAAGAAATCTCATTCATATGCTAAACAAATTGGTCAATTTTGTGACGAACACGGAATAACATTGGAGTCGCCAGTGGATACGAATTTTGTCTTCCTCGACCTTAAGGCAAATAAAATGGATGACAAGTATTTGATTAAATTGGGTAAGGAAAAATACAATGTCAAATTGATGGGTGGAAGAATCGCATGTCATTTTCAAATCAGTCAACAAAGTGTTGATAGTTTGAAGCAGTGTATATTAGAGTGTTGGGAATATAATCAAGCACATCCCTACGAACATGATGGTAAGAATAATAAAAAAATGTATAATTTTGAAGCTATGAAAAAGGAAATTTAACTGGTTGCATTTTCTGATTTGTCTTTTGTTTAATTGGTTGTATATGGCTGTATATACAAGATATAAAAGTTATAGAAGTAATTAATGAGTTTATCTGAAGAAGTGTGGTAAAACATTGTGTTGTTGCTCGATACCAACTTGGATTAAAAAAAAAACGCAGATCGTGACGATGTGGGTTGCACGTGCTCAGATCATACAATCTCTGGGGCAAACTCTGTCACACTGTTATTCAAAAAAGTGTTCGTTTTGAGGCGAGTCTCAACATTCATCTTGTTTCATGTTGTTGCTACTATCCTTTTCACCTTTCTATTCGTCTGTCGGTGTGTTAAAACTGACCACTGTTGTTTTGGCAACCATTCACATCTCATTCCACAACACACAATATTGGGGCCGAGCAATAAAAAAGATTACCCTTACACAACAACAGCAACAATATACAATTAGACCTATACCTAATTGCTAGATCAATAGTCGAACTAATCGCGTACTAGCCCATAAGAATAGAGCACGTTAATCATGGGGAATAGAGCTACTGCGGATACGGTTATACCTGGGGCGACCAATGCGAAAGATGAAACTAGCGCCATAGCTGTTGACGATGAGGATGGGTTCTATGCTTCTTCAAATGCGAGTTCATCGCTGTTGAGTAATTCATCACCACTATATAGAAGTGACTCCACTACTTCTATTCCATTTTTAGATTTATCTAAGTTGATGTTTGCCAATGATTTTGATTTTGGATTAAACCTTGATGGGGTAAGTGACTCAACTAAAAAGAAGATCAATAATATGAAATTGAAGACAAAGGAGAAGTTTAATATTTATAACAAGAAAGGAAATTTAGAATTGGATAAGTTGCAAGAAATCTTAAACTTAAGGTTAGCTAAATTTGATCAAAGGATTCATAAAAACCTAGCAAGTTCAACAACTGAAAAGTTATTCTATGCGTTTTCAGTGTTTTTAATTGCGACAGCTGGTTTCATAATTGGCAAATATCCGAAGTACTTTCCTCATTTTCATACAGCGATATTTGTTGTCCTAATGCCAATTAGATTTTATACTTATTTTAAACAATCTTTCCAATATTATCTTGCAGATTTGTGTTATTATGTGAATCTTTTGTTGATGTTATTTATTTGGGTATTTCCACAATCTCCAACTTTATTCACTTCGGTTTTTTCTTTATCTCTAGGAACATTATCATTTGCAGTTATTACATGGAGAAATTCGCTTGTGTTGCATTCAATTGAAAAGACGACTTCCTCATTTATCCATGTCATGCCACCTATCACAATGTTTGTAATGGTACATGAATTCTCGCCCGAGTATATTCAAGAAAGATATCCTGGTATAGCTGCAATAGATAATTGGAATTTTTTTGCAAGCATTGTAACTACATCCATCTATTACACGATATGGCAAGTTAGTTATCATTATTTCATAACAATTAAAAAAAAAGATCAAATTGAAAACGGAAAAGTGACTTCATTCTCATATTTGAAACGTAAGAACAAATCAACAGAATTGGGCAAATTTGTAAATGGGCTTCCATATTTGTGGATGCAAACGTTAGCATTTACGTTGATTCAATTTGGTTATCAGTTATTGACAATGATGCCTTGTCCAATCTGGTTTAAATACAAGCATGCATGTGGGGCATTTGTAACTTTTATATTTATTTGGGCAAGTTACAATGGTGCTACCTACTACGTTGATGTGTTTGGTAAGAGGTTAGAAAAAGAAGTGGACAAGTTGAAAATGGAAGTTGGTAAATTGCAGCAGGAGAATGAAAAATTGCAATTTTCACCAATTTATAGACCTCAAAATCCTCAGGATGATGTCAAACCATTTGAAGGCTTGAATGGAAATCTCCTGAAAGTTGAGGAATTGAATGGAAACCTTTCCAAAGCAGAGAAATTGAGTAATAATCTTCCCAAAGCTGAAGAGTTGAATGAAAATCCCCCCAAAGTTGAAGAGTTGAGTGAAATCCCCTCCCCCCCCAAAAAAAAAAAAAAAACTGAGGAATTGAATGGAAATAATTCAATTGAAGAACAAATCAAGACTATGTGAACAGGTTGTTTTTCTTTTATGAAATTGTATATGTGTATGTTTAGAGTGTCTTTAAATGAATTATTATTTATTATCAAATTATGCTGCTATTCTAGCCTGTCCAATAGCAGACATCTCTGGTGATTGCAAAAGAATGTTATACCAACATTTATACCAATCGAAATATTTAGTGTGCACCGATGCACAAAAAAAAGTTACTTCTGAAAAATTTTTGTATCCAATATTAGATTTATTATCAATCAGTTAAGCTACAATAGATTATTATCGTATGTTGTTGCAATGTTGAACGGCAAACTTCAACCTACATCCATATTGAGAAGATATCTAAGCTCGAGTCAAAGAGCACTTAATGGTGCCAGCCCAAAAGTTGAAGAGCATACCAACTTCCTCAAAAAATATTACAATCCCGAATTATTAAAATCTATTCAAATTGCAGAATCATTCGTTAATCCAAAAGACTATATGAATTTACTATTGCAAGGTAGAGATGGGAAATCTAAAATTTCATCTAATAGCATTTTTGATTATTCAACAACTGACCCAAAATGGGATGAACCTATATTATATCCAAATCAAGGGTTAGGTCGTACACCATATCCTCAAATCCCACAAGTCCACTCACCAGATAGAGGGGAACTTAAGATTAGATTTGAAGGTGCATCAAGAGTAAGCACCTATGAAAACACCGGTATAAAGAATATCAGGCAAATTGCACAGGAATTGTCAAAATTGACAGGAATAGATGAGGCTTATATTAGGTCTTTATATGTTCGTCCATTGGTTATGAAGCGTGTCTCATTAAAGACTGCTAAAGGTAATATTCCATCATTCTTTGTATTAACTGTTGTTGGAGACAGAAATGGTATGGTTGGTTTGGGTACAGGAAAATCCAGAGATGGTATTAGAACAGCCACATCAAAAGCTCAATGGAATGCTATTAAGAACTTAACACCAATACAAAGATATGATAACAGAACCATATTGGGATCATTCGAATTGAAGTACCATGCAACTAAATTGAAATTCCAACCTGCACCTATTGGTTTTGGATTAAGATGTAACAGAAACATCTTTGAAATCTGTCAAGCTGCAGGTATCAAAGATTTAAGAGGTAAAGTGCATAAGTCCAGAAATCCATTACTTGTTTCTCAAGCTTTTTTCAAGGCATTAACTCAACAAAGATCAATTGAAGACCTAGCACAAGGTAGAGGTAAGAAGATCGTAGAATTAAGAAAGGTTTACTATTCCGAATAGACACATTGTAAATAGCGGTTTATAAACCAATGTATGTATCAATCAGTACCTTTGAGTAGACCTGTACCATATGCAAGGAGGGCAGAGCCCAGCCAACATCGAAGATGAAATGAAACAGTGGGTTGTTAGCCGCAGTCGTGTGTGTTGAGAGGAACAGAAGCTGACCGCCACAACAGCCGTGGACACAACAGAGTGAAGTAAGGTGAAGTATGGTAAGCCAAGAGTAACTGAGAGACAAAGACAAAGAGAGAGAGAGCTAAAGCTGGAAGGGCAATATCAAAAATACTAGACAAAGAAAAAACATAACTGTGATTTACAATTAAATTACATCTATACATTACTTATTTATTTATTTGTATTTATTAACAGAGTATAATCCTTTCATTTTTGCTTATAGAGTTCTAGCATTTGCTTAATTATTAATTCCACCCACAGTTTCCCCCGATTTATCTATTTCCTTGAGAAGATTTGATTGATTGAATTCAACTTGCAGATCAAAGAAATGGTAGTCGATACAACATATTACGAATTACTCAACATCGAGACAACGGCAACATCCCTAGAAATCAAAAAAGCATATCGTAAAGCCGCCATCAAGTTGCATCCAGATAAGAATCCTGATGATCCAGGTGCAGCAGCAAAATTCCAAGAAGTTGGTCAAGCATATCAGGTATTAAGTGACGAAACATTGAGGGCAAAGTATGATAAATACGGTAAACAAGAAAGTATACCTCAAGAAGGTTTTGAAGATCCCGCTGAATTTTTTTCAATGATATTTGGTGGAGAAGCATTCAAAGATTGGATTGGAGAATTGAGCTTATTATCTGAGTTGAGTAAATCTGCTGAATTGAATGGGTATACTGATGAAGAAAAGAAAGATGAAAAGACAACCAAGACTGAAGTCACAACAACTACTGAAAACGCAGCTGATGAGTTAAGGCAGAATAATACTTCAGGTGATACAAAATTATTACATCATGTAGCTCATGCAGGTAACGAATTAAGTCAAAAGGAAGAAGAAGATAAAAAACGTAAAGAGGAACTAGAGAAATTTGAAGAAGAATGTCGATTGAAGAAAATTGAAACAAGAAAAGGTTTAGCAAAGAAATTGGTTGATAAATTATCTTTATTCACAGAAACTGATATGAAGGAAGACGTGGTTGAATCTTTTAAAGCTAAGATAAAGTATGAGGCAGAATCTTTGAAAATGGAAAGTTTCGGTTTGGAAATTTTACATACAATTGGATCAGTGTATAAAACTAAATCCAAAATTTTCTTGAAAAATCAAACCTTCTTCGGCTGGGGAGGGTTATGGTGGTCCGTTAAGGAGAAGGGTGGAGTAGTTAAAGACACATTTAAAGCGGTTTCTGCGGCATTGGATGCTCAAAGGACAATGGAAGAGTACGCACAAATGCAACAAGATAACGAATATCATGCTAAAAAGGAAGCTGAAGCTGAAGAAGAAGCCAAGAAGAAAGCCGAAGAAGAAGTGGATAAGCTTGAAGAAGAATTAGAGTTTGTCAAAAAAGCACAAGAGAAGCAAGCAAAAGCCGATCAAGCAAAGGCCGATCAAGCAGAAGCTGATCAAGAAGGAGCAAAAGAAGGAGACATCAAGCCTACGGAACCAACAAAACATACAGCAGAAGATTTAGCAGAAATGGAAAAATTCTTGTTGGCAAAAGTGTTAGCCGCGGCATGGAATGGTTCAAAATTTGAAATTCAGGGTACAGTACGTGCTGTCTGTGATGATGTTTTGGATGATAAGGAAGCATCAGTTGAAACTCGTATTGCAAGAGCTAAAGCGATGAGATTAATTGGGGATGTATTTGCGTCTGTTACAAGAACTGAGGTCGAGGATGAAGAAGCAAGAATATTTGAAGAGTTGGTTGCTGAAGCAAGCAAAAAACGGGATAAGAAAAAGAAAAAGGCAGAAACAAAAGCACAACATGAACAAGAAAGTTAGTTGGGACTCTAATATATAGTATTCGATTAATAATTCATTTTTTATGTAAGGCAATATTTAATAATCTCGTAGCTCCAATGCCTCGAATGGCCCCAAAAAAAATTCTACCACCGACTATGAAGACGCAACGTCGGGCCAATAAATACTCAATATAACTTACTCTACACGCCGCTATGCTTCTAATTGATAATATTAAGAAGAAATTTCATGAATTGGATCCATGCACTCAATCCAATTATTCAAAATTCGAAGTGCAACATACAGACTTGTCATTAACTGTATCATTCGAAACACGTAGTTTAGATGGAACTGTGATCTTTACCTTGATCAATAAGGAAGCCAAAGAGGTTGTATTGGACACAGCAGCATTGGGGATCAAAAAGGTTAAAGTCAATGACAAAACTGTTGACTTTGAATTAAAAGAGCCAGTGCATATCTTTGGCTCTGCATTACATATTCCCATAGATTCCAAAGAGGTCAAACTTGAAATCGCTTTCAAAACAACTGATAAGTGCACAGCAATCCAATTTATTCAAGGTGATACCGGTCCATACGTATTTTCACAATGTCAAGCCATTCATGCCCGTAGTTTATTTCCGTGCTTTGATACACCAGCAGTAAAATCTCCATATACATTCACAGGTTGTTCTCCGTCGGTTATAACAATGTCAGGGAGACCACAGGAAAGTGACAAGAGAGATGTATATTTATTTGACCAACCTATTCCAATTCCATCCTATTTAGTTTCCCTTACTTCAGGAAACTTGAAGAAAGCTGAAATTGGACAAAGATCCGACGTATATTCTGAAGAGCCAAATTTGAAAGCATGTCAGTGGGAATTCTCCAAAGATATGGAAAATTTCATACAAATTGCAGAAAATTTAGTGTTTGATTACGAATGGAAACGATTTGATTCATTGGTCTTGCCATCAAGTTTTCCATATGGTGGTATGGAAATCCCAAATATGACACAGTTGACACCAACTTTGATAAGTGGAGATCGTACTCAGGTGAAGGTCATGGCACATGAATTAGCTCACTCATGGTCTGGTAATTTAGTTACTAATTGTTCATGGGAACATTTCTGGTTGAATGAAGGATGGACTGTATATCTTGAAAGAAGAATCGTCGGTGCAATTGCAAAAGCGGAAGCTTTGCATGAAGGAAAGGGTGAAGAAGAAGCCGAAGTCTACGGTGAACAAGTTAGACACTTCAATATGATAAACGGATGGAATTCTTTGGTTGACACTTGTAACTCTTTCAATTCTGCTTTTACTAAATTGGTGTGGGACTTAAAAGGTAAGGATCCAGACGATGCATTCTCTAAAATCCCATATGAAAAAGGCTTCTTTTTTTTATTCCATTTGGAAAATAAATTAGGAGGTTTGAAGGAATTCAATCCATTCATCAAGTATTATTTCAAAAAATTCAGATATCTTTCATTAGACACGGCTCAATTTGTGGAAACCTTATATGAATTTTACCCAAATAAAAAAGACATTTTGGATTCAATGTGCTGGGATACTTGGTTATTTACTTCTGGTTTACCGGAGAAACCAAAATTTGACACCACGTTAGCTGATCAAGTGTACGCATACGTCCAAAAATGGATAGATTTTGCCAAATCTGGATCTACCGTCATTCCATTCACTCAAGACGATCTCAAAAACTTTGATGGTGAACAAGAGATGCTTTTGCTTGAGTCATTAACAGAAAAACTCAAAGCCGTACAAATCTCCCCTGTAATCATAAAGCAATTGCCATCAATATACCCAAAATTTGCACAAAGCAAGAATGGGGAAATTTTATCAAGATGGAATGAACTTGTGATTACGTATGGCGACTACTCATCGGAAGACCAATTAGCTCGAGATTTTGCAACTTGGTTGGGATCAGTTGGAAGAATGAAATATGTTAGACCTGGCTACAAATTATTAAAGAATGGAATCAGTCAAGATTATGCTGTTGAGGTATTCAAGAAACATGAAGATTTTTATCATCCAATTTGCAAAGCTATGGTCAAAAAAGATTTGGGTTTAATTTAGGGTCTATGGGAACTGTGAATACATGATCTCACACATCATTCTGATCTTGGTGTTTAAGAGTTGTGAATTATTACGAGTCTCTGTAACACAAAACCTAGCCGGGCACCTGTATATGCATTGCTCATCTATGAATTATTAAACAGATTAAAATTGTATCTATAGTAATACAAACATACACACAGTGGTCAATGTATACAAGAGTCTCCAAGAGTCTTCCAACAAGTTTCAATTTCAAGCGAAACATTTTAAAATTTAACCTCTTTTTTAAATCTATCCAATCTTTTTTGATGATCTTGGATGAATTTAATAACTTTCTTTCTATTCTCCCTTAAGATGTCATTGCCGCTAACGTCAATACCATCCAACTTCATTAATTCTTTCAATAACATTTCTTCAAAATACTTATACTTGTTTTTGACATCTTCATCGTCCAATTTCTTGTAAGATTCTATGTATTTATCGATTTCTGGAACATATTCACTTTCAACGTAGTCCAAGATCTCTTGGATTTGCTTATTGGCTTTCTGGGCTTTGCTTAATTTCTTTTTTGACTTCTTTTTGGTTGATTTTTCAGTTTCATCTCTGGCTTTGACGGAAGATTCACCAAACAATTTACCAAAAATATAAAGTGTAGCTAATGCAACTAACGTCAATGAAACAGTAATGGGGGAAATTTTGAGGTTTTTGAAATCATCAAGCACATCCTCAGATGTGATTGATTTGGCATAAGTGAGATGTGGTTGTAAATCGTCTAAGCTTGTTGGGATCCTTTGTTTCAAAGCTTCAAAGAAATATTGAAGTTCCTCTACAGTGGTAGGTATCTTTGTTTTCAATTGATCCATCGAGCAAATGTAGCGTGGTAGTTGACGACTTATTAAGTATAATCAAAGTATATGAGTATAGTGTGTATGGCGAGAATCCAGAGTAGAAAAAGCTGAAACAAACAGAAAGTGTAAATTTCGAGGTTTTTAATCAATAATCAACGATCAACATTTTTCCCAACACAAGGACAGCAAATTTGTGCAACAAAATTTTCACAGCTTTCTACAGTTGAAAATTTAAGCTGTTCCGTCCGTGTCGTTTACCAACTCTTGATCCTGATCTGGTTATCAATAGCTACTGATAAAGTAAGTAGTTTAGAGTCATGCTCGAATTCTTCAGCACCACTCTTTATATCATATTATAGATCACACACTCGTAGTACGCTAGCTAATAATGCACTTCGGGTGGTCGCTACCATTTCTGGATGCATCTGATTTTTTATTGCGTTAAGGTCACTACCGCCAGGCGCCACCACACAACTATTCGAAATCACCTCACAAGTATTTTCTACCATTCACTTCAGCTCCAATAGCTCAAAAACCAACTATGGTTCAGATTGTCTCATATCGTTCAACAAACTGGAAGCCTCTAAGGTTGGTTTCATATCACTTGAGACTTCCAGATTCGTATATGAATGTTGGGGAACATACTCTGTTTTGTCTCACGAGGAATACATCTTGCGTTGGGATTACGCGGTAAACTGCAAGGAAATTGTTCATATTTTGATTGGGTACAATATCTTTTAATCATCTTCTAAAGAATTTTTGTAATAATTTTAACAATTTTATGTAAAATTTTGAAAGATTTATACACTTTTCGTTCTAAGTGTAGATAATAGGGAAACTCATCAACGCAATAAACTTTAGTTTCTGAATAATTATATCTCCAGAAGCTATATGAACTCAGAGCATCAACTCATAAGTTTTCCCTCATCCTTGAAGTGCTTATGCTCCACATTGCCGAAACCCATTCCCAGAACTCAAAATCTGTCTCCTTATTTCATCTCTTTATGTTGATTTTGCAAATGCCTTATTCCCTTTGTCATCACATTGTAGTATCTCATGCTGGCTCAACTAAAACCAATAGATTTTCCGATATGTATACCTAAATTTGAAAGTATGATTTCTTATAACAATTCTTCACATTGTCATTGTTAGTACAGAACTATATTTTAAGGGGTTTAAAACTGACTCCCCTAAAAACAACATTCAGCTATTCGGCCCCTATATTGATGTTGCTCATGCTATACTTCCATCTCTACATTACAGTTGTATTAGAAGTAGGAAACATCGGCATAGAGGGAGGGGGAAGGGGGGCGTGGGTAAGAGACAAGTAGTTTTGGTTATTGCAATCCTCCACAAAGCCAAACACCACGCCACGGATTAACTTTTCCCTTAATTACAAAATTACCTTTCAATTGTTCCACATGATAAACGCAAACAGAAAAGGTAACAATCTTGATTCAATATGGCCATCGAATATTTGGTTTATATTTTAGTTTGCCAGACATGTGGGTGGTTCATGTTAGTCTTTCAATAGTCTCTAGTATAAAATAATCCCCGGATCTCGATTACATCAGAGAAAGTTGCAGAGATCAATAAGCCAAGATGTTGAAATCTATTGTCCCCACTTCAGGAATTGCATCCGTTGTTGGCGCTGTTCCCGCAGAAACAGATTCCTCGGAATCACCTCAAAAGATAATTCCTGTAGAACTAACATTGGGTGTCAAACAAATTCCTAACATTGTTGATGAAAGAGCTATTGACGCTAATGCTGCTGCTGGAGGTTATTCATTGGTTAATGCTACATCATCAAAAAGAGGACTAACAAGTATCTTGAAACTTAAAGAGCAAACCAATATTCATGGGTATGATTTTGAGTACTTGAACTAGCTGTGGAATATCAAACAAAGGAAAGGTTGAATGTTCGTATAGAACCAACTAGTTTGACAGACATTTTCGTACTGCCAGATGAATGGGTACCCAGGCCTAAAGCAGAAGGTATTGACTCATTTAGTTTGACTGAATTAGATTTTCAATTTGATTATGATGAAGAAGATTTTGGTTTCGAAATTGTGAGACGTTCAACCAATGAAACAATATTCTCCACTAAAGGAAATGCATTGGTGTTTTCAAACCAATTTGTTCAGTTTAATACTACACTACTAAAAGGTCATGCAATAACTCGGTTAGGTGAATCAATTCATGGATCATTAAATGAACCAGGAGTTGTAAAAACATTATATGCAAATGGTGCAGTAAATGCTGTTGATGGTAACGGTTATGGTGTTCATCCCGTATATTATGATCAACGCTATAATACAAATACAACTCATGGTGTATATTGGAGAACTCCAGCGATCCAGGAAGTTGTAGTTGGTGAGACTTCATTAACCTGGAGAGCATTATCTGGTGTTATCGATTTATTTTTCTTCAGTGGTCCTGAACCAAAAGATGTTATTCAACAATACACTAAAGAGATTGTATTACCCGCAATGCACCCTTATTGGGCTTTGGGATACCATCATTGTAGATGGGGCTATGATTCCATTAATGATATGATAGTCGTCGTTAAAAATTTTAAGAAATTTAATATTCCTTTGGAAACAATTTGGTCGGATATTGACTACATGGATTCTTATAAAGATTTCACAAACGATCCATATAGATATCCAACTGATAAATATACAAACTTCTTAGATACCCTTCATAATACTAGTCAACATTATGTTCCAATTCTTGATGCTGCCATATATGTTCCAATCCCAAATAACGAGACCGGTAATGATTATGAACCATTCCACTTCGGTAATGAATCGGATGTCTTCTTGAAAAATCCAGATGGCTCTTTGTATATTGGTGCAGTTTGGCCAGGTTGTACTGTGTTCCCGGACTTTTTGAATAACAACACCCAAGAATTATGGAATGAATTGTTTGCAAAATGGCATGATTGAATACCATTTGATGGTATTTGGACAGATATGAATGAAGTGAGTCCCTTCTGTATTGGGTCTTGTGGTACAGATAAATACTATGATAATCCAGTTCATCGACCACCCCCAGTAGGTAAAAAATTTACTCAATACCCATCAGGTTTCAGCAATCAAACGCATCTGAATGGAAATCGATTTCGAAATACATTGCTGAATCTTCAAATTCCAATTCTACTTCCCCACCCTCGTCTGTATTATCTACTTCCACGAAACAACTTGATCCTGTAAATACGCTAGCTCCAGGAAAAGGCAATATTAATTATCCGCCATATGCTATAAATAACTTCCAAGGAGATCATGATCTTGCATCTCGTGCAATTTCACCTAATGCCACACATGCTGATGGTACAATTGAGTACGATGTTCACAACTTATATGGTTATTTACAAGAAAAAGCAATTCGTGAAGCATTACTTAACATCAACACAGACAAAAGTCCCTTCATAATTGGACGTTCACCATTTGCTGGATCAGGTCATAATATGGGTCATTGGGGTGGCCATAATACTGCTGATTATTACATGAGGTATTTCTCAATTCCACAAGCCTTTTCACTGGATCTCTATGGTATTCCATTTTGTGGTGTCGATGCATGTGGGTTCAATGGTAATACAGATATGGAACTTTGTTCAAGATGGATGCAATTGGGTTCATTTTTCCTATTTTACAGAAATCATAATGTCATTGGTGCAATTTCTCAAGAGCCATACGTTTGGGAAAATGTTGCAAATGCTACAAGAACCTCAATGGCAGTCAGGTACTTATTGTTACCTTACTACTATACTTTATTACATGAGTCTCATGTAAGTGGATTGCCTATTTTGCGTTCTTTTAATTTACAATTCCCATTTAACAAAGAGTTATCTGGAATTGATAATCAATTCTTTGTTGGTGATGCATTAGTAGTTACTCCAGTGTTAGAACCAGGTGTTAACCAAACCAAAGGTACTTTCCCTGGTGAAGATGCTCTATATTATGATTTCTACACATATGAAAGACAAAACTTTACCCAAGGCAAAAATGAAACATTAGCAGCACCGTTAGGACACATTCCACTACATATCAAGGGTGGAAATATCATTCCTACTCAAGAGCCAGGTTATACTACTACAGAATCCAGAAAGAACTCATTCGGTTTGATAGTTGCATTAGATTCTAAAAATTCTTCTTCTGGTAAATTATACCTTGGTGATGGTGAATCTGTGAATGTTAATACATCATTATATGTTGACTTTGTCGCCAAGGGAAATCAATTGTTATCTGCTTCAGACGGTGAATATGAAGCTTCTCAACCATTGGCTAATATAACCATTTTGGGAGTCACTAAAAAGCCAAACCAAGTTAAATTTAATGACAATAATGTAGAATTTGATTACAGAGGCTCCACTGTTTATATTACGGGATTAGGAAATTTTACCAAAGGAGGAGCATTTGCAAAAGAGTTCAAACTTAATTGGTAGCCCCAAAACTCTTCTTCTTTTTATCCTTTAATATGTAGTATCTAAATTAGTTTTAAATCCAGAATAGAACGTTCAATTTGATTAATCTAATCCGAGTGTTTCTTGTTTTTGCAGCTTCTACGGTAGTTTGCAACAATTTTGTAAGCGAGATTGAAGATCAACAAAAATTTTTTTGGAATGAGAAGAGTTTTAGACTAAAGTATATCTACCTAAACAACAACAATGTCATTCTCATTCGGATTCACCAAGGAAGATTTTAGTGAGGATGAATTTGACGAATCTTCACAAATACAGGCAAACAATTTTGCAGAAAAGCCTTGCCAAAATGCATTAGAAAGTCTTAATATCCCATCTCAAAATCTTCCCAAGAAGCATTCACTTGACTCACTTCTATCAACATTGAAAGGGGTTAGAATAACATTCGATAACTTTGTAACCAAAAATCAAAATACACTATATCGTAGAGAGCTCTTTGATGTAAAACATCAAATCATGACAGAAGATAACCCGAATGAACAATTGAATGAGTTACTAATCGATCAGAATGAATCTGACGTTCAAACAAACATATACGAGGGTGGGTTTAAAAGTTGGGAATGCTCATATGATGCAGTTGATAAATTAGCCCAACTAATTGAAAAGAATGGAGTACTTGCTAAGCAGATTTTGGAATTTGGTTGTGGGACAGCTTTACCCTCCTGTTTTATATTATTGAAGAAATTCCAATTGGGAGATAAATCACCTATGAAACTAATATTGTCAGACTTCAATTATGATGTGCTTAGATTAGTTACTTTGCCCAATATTATAATTCACTGGGTATCCACCTTGCCAGTGGAGAAATTACACAATCTTATTACTGATGAAATAAACACCAGATTTAGTAATGATGAGATATTAATTACACCAAAGTTGATTGACGCGTTCAAAATGGCATTACATGAGCACAATATAGACTTGGAGTTCGTATCTGGATCTTGGGGCAAGGAGTTCAATCAATTGGTTGCAAAAGATAATGTCAATCTCATAATAAGTTCAGAGACTATTTACTCCCCTGACACATTACCAATAGTTGCAGACTCAATTAAAGAAATTTTGGCACAAAGCCCACCATCAATAGCCTTGATTGCTGCTAAAAATATATATTTTGGAGTTGGAGGTTCGATAATTCAATTCATAAACTATTTCAATACAATTAAAACCAAAGAGTTCAATATAGATGTTGCAGAAATTGATGATTCTCAATTGAAAAGATCGTTGGTGCTGATCAAATATGAAAAATGAGCCAGTGGAAGCGACGATTTCGGAGAACCCTTTCGCTCAGAAATAGTTATATAGACCACCGTGATTATAATGATCGTAATAATAATAGTCCAATTATCTACCTGTAAAATATTCCAAGAACCCCTATAGAAAAAATGACCTGATTTTCATATCTAAGTTGGAGTATCATAACAATACACGACTACATCCAATAGCAGTTGGTCCAAATGCAAACAAGCAAAAAAAACAACTCTTACAAAACTATCTTGAAAAGTTGCCAGAGAGTAATATCTTCTTTCCAAATTAGTAGCTTGAGGAAATTTTTATACAAAGGTATGTATCGGCACGATTATATTATGAAATTCAATGCATTTTCCAGGAAAAGAGATAAAAGACAGGAGTTTACAATGATTGCAAGAGAGACCTTCTATTTCTGACAAGCATGCGAATTTTGCAGAGGACAAGACAAAGGCATCACCATTACACCCAGCAAACACTGAATACGAAGAGGACGATTTGAAACTAGTTAAGAGACGAACCACTGCAATAGAAAGATTAAAAGAAACAAACCAAATACCTTAGACCATTTCCAAACGGGAGTAGTTCTGTCCACTCAATGAGTTTTTTTTTTTCATTTCAACTCAATTGAGACGTGAATCGACAAACCCGTTACCAATATCCTCTGTCAAGCGTTGGGTCCTATCTTTGCTTTGATTTGTTGGATCTCAATAGTACAGTGGAGATTGATGAATGTATTGCTTGCAGCTATGGAAATGCTAGCTAGGTCGTCCATCTACCAAAATATAAGTTCTCGCCAACCAATCATATCTCCTACTTAAGTCAAAGTCCCTCACTCTTTGAGTATGGGAGAAAAAAAAGAAAAGAAAAATAGAACTATAAATGAAGTATATATACAATCAGACCATTGGAAAATTTCATACTCTACATCTCAGTTCAACCTCCAATACTAACTATTTTCAGCAATATGTTTATGAAATCATTACAAAGGACCGCTATTAGATACAATAGTTCAGTTGCTAAAACTGCTCCAAGAGCTTTGTCAAACGCATACATTGGAAAGTTAGAATCCAGATGGGCTGCATTACCTAAAGAAGATCAACAAACATTAATAGAAGAATTGAAAACAAGAATGGAATTACCATGGCAAGAATTAACCAGTGCTGAAAAGAAAGCAGCTTACTATATTTCTTTTGGCGAATGGGGTCCAAGAAGACCATTATACGGCCCAGGTGAAAAATCAAAGATTGTTTGGATTGTTACTGGTTCAGTTATAGGATCTATTTTCCTATTTTTCGGTGCCAAAGCGCTTGCTACTCCAGCACCTCAAACTATGAGCAGAGAATGGCAAGAAGCTTCCGACGAATATTTGAAATCAAAGAATGCCAATCCTTTCACTGGTTATTCCCAAATTCAATAATCAATTTAATTCTGTTCTTGAGTTTTTATTGCGTAGGTTGTTTGGTTTAAAATCCCCATCATCAAATTCATTTGTCATCAGGAGAGAAGTAGATAGTTCAATTTCTCTTTTTACACTATAAATTCATTTTGTAGGAAGTTTGTCAACTTTCTTATATATTCTGAATCATTTAAACGTATGAAATTTTTTATATTTATGTCATTTAATAAATAAATAAATAAATTGATATAGTCCATGTAGATCTGCCAATTGTCGAGTGAGATCAGATACACGTGTATTTTACAACATGAGGTAGTCAATCCACAACAGGCCAAACCTTCTCAAGTCTCCCAGCACATCAATTCGTTGCGCTGCATAAATCTGCTCGAACCCGTGACTTACAGCTTTACAACTCCTCAACAAACTTCAGGTTAACTTCGAATGAATGAATGGAATCTAGCTATATAAATATACAAAAAAAATATTATATAAACTGTCCTTTAACGGTAAGGAGCATCAGCATCAATACAGTATTGCAACTCTTGTTCCCATTTATCACCATTTTCCAATAATTTTTCTTTATTATATAATAATTCTTCTCTTGTAGCTGTGGAGTATTCAACATTTGGACCTTCGACAATGGCATCAACAGGACAGCTTTCTTGACAGTATCCACAATAGATACACTTTGTCATATCAATATCGTATTTATAAGTTCTTCTTGAACCATCGCTTCTTTCTTCTGCCTCTATAGTGATGGCTTGTGCTGGACATATAGCTTCACATAACTTGCAAGCAATACATCTTTCTTCACCACTTGGGTATCTACGCAATGCATGTTCACCTCTAAATCTTGGACTTACTGGCCCTTTTTCAAAGGGATAATAAATAGTATATGGGGATCTGAAAAACATTTCTAAACAAATGTACATCCCACGGGCAATTTCACTCAAAAAGAAATATTTTGTAGCTTTAGATAAAGCACTTTCATGAGATTCTTCCCATGTTTTTGGTTTAGGTTGTCTGAAACCTTTTGGCCATACTGATTGAGTTGATCCACCTGTAGTTAAATAATCAGTAGTCTCAGCTGCTAATGCAGGTTTTAAAAGGATTGTGGTGGATGATAAAAGACGAGCGTTGTTATTCTTGAGTATTGGTCTGCTTGATGTTATGATGTGTCTGAGCATTCTTGTATGATGATGATGCAATGTATGTGTAAGTTGAAAATGCTAAGAATAGACTGAAGGTTAATAAACTAAGGAATATTTCAAAACAAGGGCTTCGATTGCTAGTGAATAGATATGTTTGAATGTAAGTAGAATTGACCCTGGGGAAGCAGAATACCTATTAGCCTTTCTTTTTGGAAAACTTTTTTGAGTTTGTTTAGGAAATAATTTATTGGTAAGAGAAAAAAATATCGATACTATTGGCTACAACTTATATATGGCACTGCATATAGACACAAGGTAAGAAGCACTCCATGACTTGATTGAACTTAGGTTGACTGGGAGGTTGCCCAGTTGGCTTACTACTCTTATTCAGTGTACAATTACATGGGAAGAGTGTTTGATCAAAGTCTGCGAAATTGGAAAGATTTATAATTCTTACATTGTTTGCAAAAAAAAATGTAATGAATTTACAGTTATGGTGTGGGTAATACTACCATTTCGAGCCGACTAATATTGCAGTAGGATCAGTTGGCTTCTCAACAGCACTGAAATGCGTCTTATACATTCTATCGTCGTTAATGTCAAACTCATTTTGGAATCTAATGCTCCATTCAATAAAATTTTGAATGTCTTTTGGATGCAAAGCTAGATCAAACATAGGTACACTATTGTACTTGTTTAACACATCTGCAATCCAATCTTTTTCTGATTTGTCCTGTGGCGGATTAATTTGACCACCTCCATTTATGCAACCACTGGGGCATGCCATGATTTCAACATAGTCCACTTTCGATGGATCGGCCGACTTCTCTAGAGCTAGCGATGCTGATGGTGAGCTCATCCTTACTCTTCTTCTTGCGGCTAGTGTATTTGATTTGACTTTAATATTTCCATTGGCTACTGGCTTCAATTTTCGTACCAAATTTTGGATATTTCTGAACCCATTTACTATTGCTGCTGATGCTACTTTTTCATTTTGATATAATAATCTCATTTCATATACGTCTGAATTACGTCCACTTATGACCTTCAATGTAAACTTACTCTCATCATGACCTTTTGTTATTAAATTCTCTTGAAACATACGAAGGTAATTATATGCATAACCACCTGATGCTGAACCAGGATTATTTGACCACGAATATGAAACAAATGGCCAGTTCAGCGGGGCACTTCGTCTGTATATTTCATTCATTGGGATATCGGTTTTCAATTCTGTGATTAGTTGATATTGCGTTTGATCTACTAACGTAATTAACTCCTTTGCGGTAAGGACACAATCAACATCTGGTGTCGTATCACCAAATAACTCAGGTCTAGCACTTTCCAATTTTTTGTCAAAACATGGCATTATTGATAAATGGTAAATATTTGACTTGTCGACGTTTAAATCATATGTAGTTAATGTCTTTAGTAGACACCCAGTAATTTGTTGTGACGACTTTACTGTTGATATATGCGGTATTACATATGGATGTGTTTTTTCAGCATATAATACCCAACCAGGACACTCTGAAGATAATACTGGGCTGTTTAACTCACCTTTTTCTTTTTTAGTAATTAGATTTCTTGCTTCGCTGATTAATGATAATTTTCGACCTAGAGAAGTCCCCACCACATATTTAAACCCCATTTGGTTTATAAATAGATTAATCAACAACTTATCAATATCCTCTATAGTTATGTTATATGCCGTTGCTAAAGATGCCCGAGATTGTTGGGATATACTTGCAACAAATATCTTGTCTTGTTGCTGTAGCGCTTTAGTTAACTTTTCATGTGAATGTTGCGCCACGAGGACTTCTTCTGCGGATGTTATACATCCAGAACATGCAAGACAATCAGCTAGTGAGATTTGTGCGGGAGAAAGATCAGAATGTTTCTCATCAAGTTTTGATATCTCCAATGGGTTACCATTGGAATCTATTTGGATTTCAACTTCCCCATTTTCATTCATTGATGATGTGTTGTTGATGCTTTGTGCCGGTGGTTTTATACACGCCACCCCAGGCGATATAAAATCATTAAGATCATCAGCTGATATAATAGCACTCATAGTTTATTTAAGGAAGAAGAAAAGAAGAGCAGAGAACAAAGGAAGATCAAAATTGAAGATGATTAATGTAGAAAAGTCTTTTTTTTTTACTGTATAAACTCTTATGCAATAAGACAGAACATTTCAACCAATTGTCCTAATACGATTTATAAGTCTTAAAATCTATACGATCCTTTCATCTCTCAGCCTATCTTCAGTTGGTGTATCCTCTTCCTGTCCACTCAAGTCTCCTAATTCAAATTCTTCAACACTAATACTCAGATATGGATTGTTTAATTCTCCATCTTCATTATATCCAACTAATTTTAAATAGAAGAAAACACATACCTGAATCCAAAGATATGTCAAGAATGCAGCTGATGATGCAACCAAAATATAGGCAGAATGATCTGATCCTATGTCATGGACTAGTTGCAATTGCTCCTCTGTCGCACCCATAAACAATATTCCTGCTAATGTCAAACAAAATGGTGGCAAATATTGAAATGATAAGATTTTACCCAGTTCACTACAAGATTTATCCTTCAATACAAACAGAATCTCTATAATTCTGGATGCGCCTGCTCCCATCAAGGCAATACCAAACAATGAATGAACTTTAGTCGAAATAGCTAATTGTTGAACATGTTCAGACATTGAATAACCGGTAAAAATTAATAGTAATGCAGGTACAAACGTTCTGCTATTGTTCCTTGAAAGGTACATGCCCAATAATCCACCACCCCACCATATAATTCCCATTGCAGTATGTTGATAATCTCCCATTGACCAATCTTCGGTACCCCAACGGTGTTCAGTAAAAGTGTTTACGATCCCCCATACCATCATAACTGTAGAATCGTAGAATTCTTGGGATCTCATATTTGTTGACCCCTTGTTCAATTGATGTTTTCTGATCCACGGAACAAGTAGTACTGTAGATAGTATAAATGAATACAATATAAATGCAGAACCCATGATTCCATGAGCTATACATTGACCAGTATGTTTTCCATAACAGAACCCAAACAAAGCTACAGGAGCCATGCATACCCTTACCCAACCTGTCAAAACACATAAGAATGATAATGTTTTGTATACTTTATAGCTGATTCCGTATTCATTGAAACTCTTCGATAAATGTGGATAAAATTTATTTATGAACAAATTAGATCCATTGATGAGTGTACCCATGAATATAGTTGCACCCAATAAAATACTTAGAAACCAACTGGTTCCTTTTGAAGTTCTATTCTCGTGGTTATCGATATTATCAGGGAAATCCAAAAATAAGCTCTCGACTACGGAATAAGCAGTTGAAATGTATTGTAATAACAATGACCAATGTAGTCTATTAGCAACAGCTAGCGAAGTACTTATGGATGGTATAATCAATAGTATCAACAATGTTAAGATCCAATGGAAGGTCTTTGATCCTGCGTTAATAGGATGAAACTCTGGTCTTTCTTCATCCGTATCCATATCCATATCTGCAATTGCGAAGGATACGAATGAACATAGGATGAGAAGTGCTTGCTTGAATGTAAGTGATCGCATCAACGGTGTATTTCGAGCTATCAATCAGGATTTGGCGAGGAAATTTGTTTTTCTTTCTTCGGTCCATGTTCGGTTACAATGGAAATGAGGGATTCCAAGTTCCGAACCTTGGTCAGTGATATCTGATTATAGAACAAGACTAAGATTTTACAACTGAAAAAGAGTGCATCGTTATTTCTACTGTCAAGGAAATATTCATGAAATAAACGAGCAGAGAAAAGTATAAATACAATATATTGGTTCCGCCTCCAGTAATACATACTAATCTTTCGTAGATCTCACTGACCCGTTGTCCCTTTCCACATAAACATCAGTTCAACTAGAATGTGCTCTTTTACAAATCTTCCGTGGATGAGGAATATCCGATTTAGATTTTTTCCATCATGTGTCAACAGAGTTGAACCAAAACCTTAGGCTAATAATATTTTTTACTTTAGACAGTAACACAAAATTGACAAGATTCTTTCATACTGAATGCTTGTTGATTACGAATTACCTCATACCTTTGCCCAGGTGCCAGTGGATGGCACTTGTAGCTGTGCTCAAAACTACCCTCAACACCAAGGTGACACTGAAGTACACAATGCGCTTGGTGTGATACACTTGGTTTTTCCTGGTGGGATTTTTCTAGCCTTTGCTTGTGATGGATATGTCATGAAAGAGACGTTCATTCTCAAGACAAGTACCCCGACTTGATTTCTTATCAGTTGTTTCTTTCAATTTTCATCGTCTGTGTCGTAGGTGCTTTTATATGATGCAATCAACATTGCCCTCAAAGGAACCATTCGACACAGCTGAAAAAGATCCGAGTGCCTCTCCAAACACCACCACTGCTATCGTTGACTGATTTAGTGCGTACCGACTAAATTATTTCCACATTAAGTTAACACGTACATTCCACTTGACAGCTACAAAATCAACAGGGTAAAAGTACACTGAAAAAATTACATAGAATTGAACATAGGGATTTCAGATCAACCACGATTTACAAATTCATTTCTTCCTTCCTTTCTTTGATTGACAGGTGAACCACAACAATCGTATTACTAGATCATTATCATTAGACTGGTACGTGTTTATTATTTAAATTAAACAGTCAACACTTTAAGGACGAGCAGATTACAAGAAAATCATACACGAAGAAATGTTGCCAATCAAACTACTACTTTGTATAGTCGGATACATGATATCGTCCTCTTACCAACAGATTCCGAAGAGAGATTACGATGCAAAGAACTACTTTTTAGTTGAATTAAATACAACGGATTCACAAAAACCATTAGTAGATTTCATAAATAAACATCAGGATCATTACAAGTTCGAACATCAAGTTATTTCAATGGACGACTATTATGTTTTCAGTATTGACAAGACACATCCTCATAATTTATTTTTGGGGAATCATAACTCGAATAATTACAATTTAATGAAAAGATCTGAAGAATTTGAGTCGCAATATGATGAGATTACGAACGATGTTCGATCTATTCACATGTTACCACCAAAGAGGTTGTCCAAGAGATTGCCTGTGCCTATGGAGCAAAATTATGAACCACCGAGAGAATTATCAACTACAGATAAAGCACATCAGATGCTAGCTTTAGTAGCTTCGAAATTAGATATTCACGATCCCGAATTCACAGCACAGTGGCATTTGATTAATACTTTTTATCTGGGAAATGACGTCAATGCAACAGGACTTTGGTTTGAAGATATTTTAGGGCAAGGGATAGTTACTGCTATTGTTGATGATGGTTTAGATGCGGAGGCTGCTGATCTTAAAGATAATTTTAATGCAAAAGGATCATGGGATTTCAATGATGATGTTAATATCCCATTACCAAGATTATCAGATGACTATCATGGTACAAGATGTGCAGGTGAAATTGCTGCTGTGAAAAACGATGTATGTGGTGTTGGTGTAGCGTATAAATCTCAAGTAAGTGGAATAAGAATTCTATCAGGTACGATAACAGCAGCCGATGAAGCAGCAGCAATGGTTTATGGATTAGATACAAATGATATATATTCTTGTTCTTGGGGTCCGACAGATAATGGAAAAACCTTGTCAGAACCAGAATTAGTTGTCAAACAAGCGATGGTTAAAGGGATTCAGGAAGGACGTGACAAAAAAGGGGCCATTTATGTTTTTGCATCTGGTAATGGTGGTAGATTTGAAGATTCTTGTAATTTTGATGGTTACACAAATTCGATCTATTCAATTACTGTAGGTGCAATAGATTATAAAGGCTTGCATCCGCAATATTCAGAGGCATGTTCTGCAGTAATGGTAGTCACTTATTCCTCAGGGTCTAATGAACATATTCATACAACTGATATCAACAAAAAATGTAGCTCCTCGCATGGTGGTACGTCAGCTGCTGCCCCATTAGCTAGTGGTATTTATTCATTAGTCTTATCTGCTAATCCGAAATTAACATGGAGAGATCTTCAGTATATTAATGTTTTAAGTGCAACACCAGTAAACGAAGAAGATGGGAATTATCAGAAGACTGCACTTGGAAGATTGTATTCCCATAGATATGGTTATGGGAAAACAGATGCTTATAAGATGGTTCATTTTGCCAAGAAATGGAAAAATGTTAAACCTCAAGCTTGGTATTATAGTGATGTTATTGAAGTAAATGAACAACTCACAAGTGAACCACCAGGAGCTAAAAGTAGGGTTCTCAAATCTAAGGTTACAATTACGAAAGAAGATTTGAAGTTGATGAATCTTGAAAGAGTTGAACATATTACCGTAAAAGTGAACATAGATGCTACATACAGAGGTAGAGTTGGTGCGAGAATTATATCACCATCAGGAGTTATAAGTGACCTAGCTACATTTAGACCACACGATTCATCATCCAGAGGTTTCATAAATTGGACATTCATGTCAGTTGCTCACTGGGGTGAAGATGGTCTAGGTGAGTGGGAATTTGAAGTATTTGCAGATGATTCAAGAGGTGATAAAGTTGGCATAAATTTCAAAAATTGGCAATTCCGTATATTTGGAGAATCTATCGATGCCAACAAAGCAGAGGTATATGATTTAACTAAGGATTATGCTGCTGTCAGAAGAGAATTAAAGGACAAGGAGAAGGAAAAAGAAAAAGAAAAGGAAAAAGAAACAACACCTACTGAAACAGCCACAACTGAAGGAAGAGCAACTACTGAAACAACCACAACTGAAGGAAGAGCAACTACTGCAACAGCAAATTCCTCCTCATCATCATCTTCTTCCTCCAATGATGCAAGTTCTGTATCACTCTCCACCGCACCATCAACAGCCGAGCCAACCGAAGAGCCAGAAGATGATGGTAAGAACAAAGAATATTCATCAGACCGTACAGGACAGTATTTTATGGCGATAGCTGTAGTAGGGTTTATTGTTGTGATTTTAGTGATGAGATTCCATAAAACACCAGGAAGTGGACGCACGAGAAGAAGAAGAGATGATTTTGAATTTGATATCATACCAGGTGAAGAGTACTCAGATTCAGATGACGATGATCAAGATTCTTTTGATCTAGGTCACCGCAATGATCAAAGATTACAGGATAGAAATGATGATGAAGCAAGAGATCGATTGTTTGACGAGTTCAATGCTGAAAGCTTACCTGCCTATGATAGCGACATGTTCAAAATTGGCGATGGCGATGAAGATGAAGAACATCTGAAAGATAATAAAATAATAGATAGAGACAGTAAATAAGTTACACATAATAGTAATACGATAAGGCTAAATTCACAAGATACTTTGTGCCGTTGAACCTAGAGTTGTTCCATTGATCCTGGATTGTTTCGCAGTAAAAGAGAAAAAATGCAACCCCTCGGATGTCGCATACTTTACGAACTCGGTATTAATTACATCACAAAGAGGGGATAGAACTCACACCATGTTTCAAGGGCAAGTGGATGTATATGATTCATTTTAAACTATGCAGCTAGAGTTCCTGAATAATAAAGGTGACAAAGTCACGTGCGGATTGCTACCTCCCGTTTCGTGTTTTCTGTATTATGGTATTAATCAGATTTACGCTATCAAAAACCATACTGAGCTTTGATAATAGTCGCAGCCAGAGTATCGAATGTAGCACAGGAGGTGATTGATTATTGTTCTAGACGACTAGCCATCAAATTGTGTTTTGTTGGTGATGATGAAACTCTTGGTGTAGTTCCCAGTCAAAAAAAGAACAAGTTTTAGATAACGCAAATCCAGTATTTGCTTTGTTGGAAAGTCAGGGTGAACCTCTCCCCCAAAGCAATCGAAACAGGCTGTTCCAAACCAAACCAATGATTGCAACTGAATCCGTTGTTGGCGAAGATTTGTAATTTCATTGTAATGATTTAGGTTTTGTATTACTAATTCTTAGTTGCTGCCAGAGTCTTAAAAACAAATTGTTGGATGTCAGAGTTTGTTGTACAAATCAGCTACTCTGAGCTGGTCAATCGAGCTACACGGTCCAAAGTGTTCAATTCGACTGGAGATATATTTGGTGATATAAGATACAGATTGCCTGTGACATAACTTCAGGATGAACGGTTAGTTAAAACACCCCTTTTGTATTACTTAGTCATTGTTTGTTTCCCTTTGTGCTAGTAGCTGTGGCCAGGTTCTTTCTTCCCCCTAACCACCCGAAAAACTAATTTTACAACAAATTACATATAAATTATTAGGTTTCCAACCATTCTTGCCCTCTGGTCTCCCTTTTTCTTTTTCATTTGGTTTACCGTTACTTTCTTTCTCAATCAACTTAATTGATTTGTTTGCCACATTCAAAATAGATTATTAACCCAATTGATTAAGCAATTATGTCCTTTGACTCATTCGGAGATCACGTTTCCATTATTGTATTTGGTGCCTCAGGAGACTTAGCCAAAAAGAAGACTTTCCCTGCATTATATGGATTGTTCAGAGAAGGCGAATTGCCAAAGACGGTTCAAATTGTTGGGTATGCAAGATCAAAATTAGAAGACAAAGATTTCAAAGATAGAATCTCTGAGCATTTCAAAGGAGGTGACGATAAAACAAAGCAAGAGTTTTTAAAATTATGTTCATACATAAGCGACCCTTACGACACTGATGAAGGTTACAAAAAATTAGAAAAAGCATGCGAAGATTATGAAAAGAAGAACAACATCAAAACCCCAGAAAGGTTATTCTATTTAGCATTACCACCAAGTGTGTTCACAACCGTGTGTGAACATATTAAAAAGAATGTTTATAGCAAGGAAGGAAAAATCAGGGTAATTGTTGAAAAACCATTTGGAAGAGACTTAAAAACCGCAAGACAATTACAGGAACAATTAGCTCCATTATTCACAGAAGATGAATTATACAGAATTGATCATTATTTAGGTAAAGAGATGGTTAAAAACTTATTGGTTTTGAGATTTGGTAATGAGTTATTCAGTGGTGTTTGGAACAAGAATCATATTACATCAATTCAAATTTCATTCAAAGAAGCTTTTGGTACCGAAGGTAGAGGTGGATATTTTGATACCATCGGTATTGTGAGAGATGTCATGCAAAATCATTTATTACAAGTTTTAACATTGCTCACAATGGAAAGACCAGTGTCGTTTGATCCAGAAGCTGTAAGAGATGAAAAGGTGAAGGTTTTGAAGGCTTTCAACGAGATTGATGTCAATGATGTTGTGTTAGGACAATACTCAAAATCTGAAGACGGCAAAAAACCAGGTTACTTGGATGACGATACCGTTTCTGAAGGTTCTAATTGTGTAACATATTGTGCATTTGCAGTGAATATTCACAATGAAAGATGGGACGGTGTTCCAATTGTCTTGAGAGCAGGTAAAGCCTTGGATGAAAGTAAAGTTGAAATTAGAATTCAGTTCAAACCAGTTGCAAGAGGAATGTTCAAGGAAATTCAAAGAAATGAATTAGTTATTAGAGTTCAACCAAAGGAAGCCATTTATTTGAAAATCAACTCTAAAATCCCTGGTGTTTCAACTGAAACTTCATTAACTGATTTGGATTTAACATATTCAACTCGTTATTCAAAAGATTTCTGGATTCCTGAAGCTTATGAAGCATTAATCAGAGATTGTTATAAAGGAAATCATTCTAATTTCGTAAGAGATGATGAATTGGATATTTCATGGAAAATTTTCACTCCATTATTAGAAGCTATTGAAAATGGCAAAACCAGTGTTGAATTAGATAAGTACCCTTACGGATCCAAAGGTCCAAAAGATTTAAGAAAATTCTTATCCAAGCATGCTTATAACTTCAACGAGCCAGGTACTTATCAATGGCCATTAACCAGTCCAGACGTGAAAGGCAAAATCTAATGTGTTTATGTAATGTTTTATAATTTGCTCAAATACAGTTATCAACCATATATAAATATATATATATATATATACTTCTCAATCACACTCAACTAAACAAGTTATGGTTTAATCAGACATCCAAAGGAAGGTCGATTCACCGGTCACCGGCATACTATATTAGGTTCGTATCGTATGCTACCGAGGAAACTGCGAATGTATTGGTCCAACTTTCATCACTTTAAACCACAACGTTGTAGTTGAATGTAGGATTATAACATGGAAGCAACCTCCACGTTTCAATCAACCTTTCAAATAAAATGAATCAGAAATGTAAAGATACTGGCAAGTATAAGTCATACCCTTTCCGTAGAAAGGGGGACAGGTTTGCAAATATTGTCTATTATCATAGTCGATTCAGACAAGGAAAGAAGTTTTCACTTTGTTTCATCATTCTCATTTCTTTTGAAAGGTTTTGATTAGTATTGTTGTGATTTATTCGTCTTCTGGATTGTTATCCATAGATGAATTTAATCCTAACTTATTCCACGTTGTTCTATTATTCCATATAGAAGAAAGAAGGAAGAAGAAAGAAGAAGAGGAAGAAGCTAGAAAAAAAATTTTTTGTCTTCTCATCTTATAATCTCAGTTCCTCAAGATTTTCAAAGATGCTGTTTGGGCAGAACAATTACCCGGATATTACCTCACAAACCCTAAACGAAATAAAATGGTTTACCGTTTGCACAACGATACAAACAAGTTGAAGAGTTATATATACCCTAGCATTGCACAGTATTGGCATATATTTTAAATCTATCATGACTACGAAATCCTATTAAGAAAAATCTATAAACAAAAAAAATTTAAGCCAGCATCTTTGGCTTTCTTAACTTTTGCAAATCTTGTAAATTTTTGGCAGCAATTGATTTATCATCACCACCTCTGACCAGCAAGCTTGATTTTGTAGTTATACCAAAACTTAAACTCCTCCTGACACTAAAGTCATCATCTTCATCACGAATTGATTTTGATATTGGTTCATGTACATGATGACTTGCTGTTCTTGTTTTTCGTGCAGAAGGGGGAGCTGTGGGTACAACAGAATACTTCCTCTCTTTGAAAACGACTCCAACTTCTCTAACATTCTTTTGATGTTCTGGTTCTGCTTTGACGAACCAGTCTAAAGATTCATCATATTCGAACATCGTGTAATCTGTACCATAGGGTTTTGATTCTAAACAGTAAAGTGTATGTAACGGAACATCCAATTCTCCGATCGAGGATTTATCAAGATTAAGGAAATATGCTAACAAAATACGCAATACAACACGATGTGAAATTATTAGCAAGTGATCTGTGGTTCTTTCTATTTCGGTGATGAGTGGCCTTAATCTCGTTAATACATCCAAGTATGACTCTCCCCCAACACCTGGATATCTGTAGGAGATTTTATTTTTAAGTCTTGCTTCAAATTCTCTTGGATATTTCAGTTGAATTTCATCATATGTCATACCTTCGAATTTACCTCCTCCTAGTTCATTCAACATTCTCATTTGTTTTATAGAAAAAAGTTGATCATTGAAATATTGTCCAGTTTCAACAGCTCTAACAAACATAGATGTCCAAACACAAAAATTTGGCTCATTGGGTATCATGTCTAAAGTTGCAACATCATCTTCATTGAAAATTGAATTATATTTCAACTCTAATCTTGAGCTGAATCTTTCCAATTGTTGTTTTCTAAATTCTTGACGTTGGAAATTCATAAATTTCGCCAATGTTTTAGCAAATTTTAGACCTCTCTTTGTCAAATGTGCGTCTCCACCGATTCTACCACTTAAGTTGTCTTTACTTTCACCATGGCGTGTAATCCAAATTTGTCTTTCACAAAGATTAAAATTCAACAAGAAATAAACAGTTTGTGAACTTAAGAAACCTTGAATATTATAGCTAACTACTTTTTTGCCAACGTCAATCATTTTAACATATTGGAAACCTGGTATTTTCTCTTCTTCTTCATCGATTGTCTCATAAGCTTTTTCATAATTATGTAAACGTCCAACAAAATCCTTTAACGCTAATTCAGGATCCATATCCCTATAGTCAGGACCGCTTAATTTCAATCTTATATTTGATTCAATAATATTTGGATCACTACATATACTTTCAAGGAACAAAACCTTTAACTCACCATGAGATCGTTCTTGAATTCTTTTGAGCACTCTTTTTCTTCTTAATTTTGTTGAATTTGTTGCATCAAATATACCCACTGATCCACTTCCATGTATAACATAATCTAATAACTGGTCCAAAGTATCCATGGCCCATTTCTCTCTTAAACTAGTACTTGCTTTATTATTAGGATTGAAAAATGCAGCATTGTGTTGATCTTGAGTTGGCGATTGAAATTCTGTTGGAGTATGACTATCAGGTAATGGGACTTTTTCTGGTCCAGCATTTAATTTATCTCTTCTTCTAGTATTACCTACATTGAAAACTCGACAATCATGTTGCAACCAATTGAGATATCTCGTAAGTTTATTTGTTATGTATGATTTACCTCTCGCTGGTAGTCCAACCATAACAATAACTAATTTAGATCCCACATCAACGGATGCAATCTTCCCGTCTGGCGAGGTTTTAGATGATGTTTGTCCTGGAATATTCAAAGTGTATGTTTTCCTTGCAGAAGGTGGCGGTTTGGTCATTAATAGATTCTTTAATTTTTCAATTGATGGTGTTTTTTCAAACTGCTCCTTCATATCAGAAGAGACATCTTTGAGTAAATGGTTCTTAATGTCTTGATTCATTTGAATTGCTTTTTCAGGTTGTTCATTCTGTTGCTCCTGCTCTTGATCAAGTTGATATAGTTTTTGTTCAACTTGTTTTTGAATCTCTTGTTTTTGTTGCAGTTTCTGCTCGTCTTGTCGTTCTAGTTTAGTTTCAGACAAATTTGGAATTGAACTCAATGGACTTACCAGTTCTTTCTCAAATTCGTCAACAAGTAAACGCGGGGGTTCTTTTGAAGGTAAAGAACGCAGTTGTAATAATGAAGGTCTCCGTAATCTAGTTCTGGTTGTTGTTTCCTGTGTTCCAACTAATAAAGCACCAGCATGAGCTGCAGCATCTTTTGCACTTTTTAAAAATTCAGTCTCCAAATACGGTTTGTTTACCATATCTGATAAATTCAAGTGTGAAATTTTTCTAGTCTTTTGGAACAGTTCATCCTCAACAATGGTACTTTCTGTTTCTGCTTCTCTTATAGGTATGAAATTGGAGTCGTCCCCCTCATCACTTGATTGTTCTCTTGTAATAGGTGACCCAATATAGGAAACAATTGGTGTATCAGTTAGTGGTCGTTTATTGAACTCAGGCAAAAATGAATTTATTGAATTGTTTGAATCACTCTGTTCCAATAATTGAGAATCTAATGATTTTGATAAACCTAATTTTTCACCACCATAATTTACAAAATAATTCCTCATCTTGAAGTTTGTCTTCTTTGATTTCTTTTTATGTTCATTTAAAGCTAAATTAGATACACTCGGTGACAAGCTTGAGGGCGATGCTGTAACACTTGTTGTAAATTGGGCAGTATGACGTGGTTGACTACAAGTTTTAGTTTTGAAGTTAGGTGCATTTAATAGTAAATTATCACGATCACGATCACGATCACGATCATTATCATCATCATTTGTTTCAATCTCTGCATAATCATCATCTTCATCACTGTAGATTTCATTCTCTGAACTTTCCGATGAATTGCTTGATGATGTAAAAACTTGTGATGTATTTATTGAATGAAAGTTTGAAAATGAAACCTTTTTATTAGTTGATCTTGCGTAAGACAAAACTCCATTACTTATAGAATTTGACTTCTTTCTATTTGGAATGGCCGTATAGGGAGGTATTGCCGTAGACGATGTTGGTATGGGAATCCCTGCTCGTGCTTGAACTTGCTGTGTTTGTTGAGGTCTCTTCAATTGATGGTTGAAGTTGGAAGCAATTAACTTACGTATCGATTCATGGTGATCATTATTGCTATGATTATGCGACTGTGGTTCGTTTAATGATGACGACGGTGTAGTAGTATTTGACGAGTCCGTTGTAGAAGATGTCATGACGAGTATATATTCTCTTCTAATATATGTAGACGAACTCTATACTTGAAATGGTATAAATAGAAGTTATCGACACTCGTAGTTTGTAAGATATATATGTATAGATTGATGGGAAAAGAAGAAGAAAAGCACAATAATATGTGTTGTTGATAGATGGATGATCTTGATGAATCTAGGATAATTATCTACGCTTTCTTTTTTTTGTTACAATAATAATACTACCAAGCCAAATAAATTAGCTGTGTTGTAAGAGATTCTCAAGTCAGCCACCAGAATTTGTCTGCAAGGTTAAAAGTAATATCAACATGCTCAATTAAAACAATTATTTAGCAATGCTTATATGGATGTCTATTGATGTAAGGCGAACAATGTAGGCTTCTTGCCTATGTAGACTTGAACAACCACGGTTTGAATAATAATCTTACATCGGTTTAAGCCCTGAATGAAGATTACTCGGACTTTGTGAGCATTAAACACGGAGCCGCTTTCTATACTAATCTGGTTTTGTTCTTTCCCCTCATCTCCCTCAATATTATTTTGAGAAATTCCGATAGACGGCACGTTTCTCTTGATTATGCAATCTATGAGAGTATAGGTCTTGGTTTCTTGTGTAGTTTATCATTCAAGGATCATGTTCATTGATCTCATCAAATTGTGTTCTGAAAACTGAGTATCGATAGTGGTCCCAAATCAATTAGGAATCAAAAACTAACTAAACAAACATGCAACGAGGACCTCCGGGATGATTCCTTTTGACCATAGACGATCACAGAATTCAGCACATGGATTTGATAAGATATGAAATAATTTTAAAACCGCCCTCTTCCTTCCCCATTCCCCTTTCTCTCTCTCCATTTCTTAACAAATGTAAGATTAGATTATACTGTGAACATTTCACAGATTTGCACTAGTATATAATATAGAGAGCATTAAGATAAGATAAAGATATTGATCTTAGGCTTTCTGTTTCGAAAAATTACACTATCTTCCATGTAAAGTGAGGGAATTATTATTGTTATGATCTATATTTGGAAAATATTTAGACTAAATTGAAGCCGCTTATTACGGTCGGAATATTTGCACCAATCTAGATAATATCTTGCGTGAGCCTATTGTGTTCAAGTGGGTTTTACTTAGGCTTCAGTTTGAGGTGAGTTCCGTGATACTGCTTCACAAACGGTATCAAGGTTGCAAAAAACGTACTATAGAAAATATTGTACACCCGAAATATATATCAGTGTCTGCTTATATACTTGTTTACAACTATCCAATCTGCCACAAGATTAAAGAATTGAGCTAGTTTGAGACGTTTGAAAGGTTCTCGTATTCATTTCGATTAAGTAAGTTAAGTTTCACTCTCCTCTATAAGCCAATGCCTTCAATTATCAGAAATTTTGACTTTTTGGCAACTTACCTATCGGAAATGATGGAAGGTTCGAACTTGTCACACAATCAATTCGTGTACGTCACGTTAGCAAGATAATTGCAAATTATATAACTTCCCCTATGTATGTTGATCTCATAGGTGGTGAGTGAAAGTTGGAAACTATTACTACGGACCACACAGTGGGGTGTATCTAAAATACGGGGTGTTAATTTTAGTTTTGCACTCAACCGGCTTTTATGACTTTTATCTACTGGTTCTATTTTTCTAACGTTTGTCTCTTTGAAAAGTTCGTTATCAATGAACTAGAGTCGGGAAGCATTCCACTTACGTTAGCATGTCAACAATTTGATCAGTGGAAATAATCTCATTCCGGAGAGCCCTAAAACCGACTTTCTGACTTGCTCTGTTCTTTTTATTTTTTGGGGGGTTTTCCTAGAAGATCACTGCACTCTGGAACATTCATAACGTTTATAATGTACGATACCTCTTCAGAAAAAGTGGAGAGAAAATTGCAAATCAAGCAAGTGCAAACACTGACTAGAACGGGCAACCTAAAATACAGAATCTATTGAACCTGAGAATATTGAACCTGAGAAATGTTCGGATTTACTTTTACGCCAAAATTAAAGTGCGAAAACCAAACTTATAAATGATAGAACTGGTGATTTAGAATTTCATTGGCTGATTCTTTTTTTCTTGTACTGTGTATGCGTTTATAATACCTGTGTTCTTTATACGATAATGGGATAGACGGAAATGTACCAGATGGTAAGAACCAGGTAGTGGGATGTTTTCAAGGTTTGAAATGTGGCAATGTTTCGAGGAAAGCTGATTGTTCGAGAACTGGAACCATGGAAGTTAATCGGCTTTCTTCTTTCTTCTTCTTCTTCAAAATGGTGTTTGAAATATTCCTGACCAAAATTAGCTTTTTAAATTTTGTGATAGAAGTTGAAGAACAATAGAAGTCTATGTTTGACTACCACCTGGTTAGACTCAAATTTATGTTTCTTTAATACCGTAGTTTAATTGAACTTGATATACAAATTATGTTACAAGTTTCAATATTTCCGTCAATTACTCATCCGCCTTCTATGCTAGAGTATGCATAATCATGTTGCCGCTTTTGAAATATAATAATTGGACGGGTTGGAGAAAGTAGTGGTAGACACTGGCTGAGTTGAGTGGTTATACTAAGTGATATGGTATGTGTGTGTGGATGCGATATTAAAGATGCAGTTTAAGTCATCATGCAGATTGTTTTATCCACCAATACACTACCTTCAACCACACCACAACAGCAAAAGATACATTTATTAACTATGTCTATGCAATGCAAGTGTTCAGCAGTTACAATAGAATACAGTAGTAGTAGCAGTTAATAATAGTAGTAAATTATATCATCATATTATTTTTCAATTTTACTTCTCTAGTATTCTTCTTCTATTCGACTAGTGTACTTCTTGTTTTATTCAACAACCACATCAAGCCTCCACTTTACTTTATCTCCTACCGCATCTAAGTTAGGATCAATTGTCTGTCTATCAGCCCACATATCAGTTACAATACAGAAGCAGTTTTATTTCTAATACACAAAGCTATCAAAAAATCACTCAATTACTAGCACACCAATATTTTAACCCACGCCTTTAACATAATATACACTTGAACTAACTATCCATTCATCAGGTAAAATGTCACTGGAATATCCACCAATATTCGAAAATTCAGCTACATTTTTCAATAATCAGTTCAGTAATGGCACTTCTACTACTGCTGAGACTAATGGTATCAGTTGCCAAGCTAGTACTGACGATAATTATATTTCCCCAATTCTTCCAGATACTTTTCATTTGAATGATGAGATCTTTTTCAACAACTATCAATTCAATACCAACTTCCCCATTGATACTAGTGGAAACAACATTCAACAGCAAAGAATGCAACAGCATCCGCAACCGCAGCCTCAAGCACAACAATTTATCAACAGTGTCAAACGTTCTTTAGATGAAGAGTTGATTAGCAGTATTTCTTCAAATTCATTAAATAATTACTTCGCAACTCCAAACACCTCAGCTTCATCGAACTCTTCACTGTCGTTTTCATCGGTCTCTTCAAACAATCAAACATCTACTACTACTCCCAAGATTCCTTCCACGCCAAATGAATTCCACCAACAACAGCAATTTATGAAACATGGAAGACAAAACTCAAATAGCATTCCAATTGATCAATTAACTTTGTTATCTTTGAGAACTCCTGCCTCTATGCAAAAGCAATCTCAAGGTAATCAATTGCAGCAACAATTACTAAATATTCAACAACCAAATTTTGAACATTTTTCCACTTCTTCACAACAATCACCTGTTACAAATTTGAGTAATGTCAATTTAGATCCAAATACTGTTGCTGCTGCCACTGCTGCTGCTGCTGCTGCTTCAGAATTTTCCAACGAGGATAGTAATTTTGAAGGTACTATAAATCCACGCCAACTATTTAATGCTAAGTTGGCGACTTCTATGAGTTCACCAAGTTTGTCAACTTTGTTTTATAGTTACTCAAGACAACAGGCACAACAACAACAGGCACAACAGGCACAACAGCAGCAACAAGCGCAACAGAGCGTACAAGCTCAAGTTCACCCTGCTGGTCATCAACCTCAAGTAAATTCCCAATCAAAGTCTTCTCATGGTCAATTTTTACCTACTCATATGAGAAGTAGTTCCACCCCACAATTTGATTTTAAGTTGAACGATGATTTTTCGAACGCAATAACGTCATGGTTTAACAACAACAATACCGTGCTTATTGATGAACAACTTGATGGCGATGTTACCAAATTTATAAATCCAAGTGGTATACTTAAGAACAACAAAAACAGATCACATTCATATACAAATGGAATGCACAGTAGCAGAACCAGAAGAAATTCTATTCAGTTATTGAGTAACGGGCAACCTTACATGGGACCAGCTACTAATAATTTTAACTCTAACTCCTTACAGAGTTCACCAATCACTTTATCTAGTGCGCAATTTGAAAATATCAATGAAGATGTCAATAATGCACAACAAAAGAAGAAAAGAAGAAAGAGCTCTGTGGTTGCAAATGGTTCTTCAATAGTACCTGAATCTCCATCAATTTCACCTACATGCTCAAATATTCCAAAAGAAGAAATCAAAAAACTGACTCCCCCGAAAGAAGATAAAAAATCTGCCACCAATACTTCTTCGGATACAGTTTCACCTAACGCTCAAGGCGCTTTTCCATGTAATGAATGTGATAAACAATTCAAAAGATCAGAACATTTAAAAAGACATGTCAGATCTGTACATTCAAACATCAGACCATTTCACTGTAAGTATTGTGAAAAGAAGTTTAGTAGATCTGATAATTTGGCCCAGCATTTGAAGACTCATTATAGAACAGATTCTGATGGTAATACAAATATAATTTACGGTAATATAAATAACCATGGCAGAAGAGAGAAGAAAAAATCTGTCTAGCTACTTGGCTTGTAAAGAGATTGCGTTTTCGGTTAGTTTGTCTTGAAGTATGAGTGGATCTTGTACTTGTTTTGATTGTGATGTGGTACATGTTGATCATGTATGGTTTAATTTATATTGGGAATATCTGAGGTATATTGTTAATTCGTTTATGTTTATCAGAGTTTTTGAATTGCTATGTTTTGCTTGTTTTAATTCTATCTTTAGGGCTTGATTATATAGGTGTATTTGTTTAATTTGAATTTGCTAATTGTAATCTGGTAAATGTAATCTACTCATTTTGCAATGGTATTCTTTTTCTGTATCGTTTCTTCACCAATCAAAATTTACCTGAAAAAAAGTTTACTATGTTCATACAACGTATTTGAAAAGAATACACCAGTTTACAATAGATACAAAATTAGCAAAGATGGCACATAATCCATGGGCTAAAAGAGATGCTTGGAGATACGAAGGACAATTCAGTCGTTATAACAGATTTAAAAATGCATTCCCAGGTTTAGGTATAGCTATCGTTGTATTCAGTTTATATGTTGGATATGAAAAAATGTTCCTTACAGAACAAAAGCATGGACATGAAGAACATCATTAGTATAACATCACTAGTCTAATTAGGTTATTACAGGAATATAGTTTTGAAAATTTACATGTATATTAAAGTCTATTTACAAGTTTTCCTTTTGTTCAGGTTCAGATTCAATTTGTAATAAAGCTTCAAATAATGAAGTCTTCGAAGATTCTTCTTCTACCACTGAACCAGATGGGGCGGAAGATTTATTTTGATTAGCTTCCAAAATTTGAGTTTCTCTTGATGCAATTACTGTCCAATCATTAATATATTGTTGCTCTTTTTGTAAACTCCAGTCAACATTGGTACTTGAGTAAATAGCTCCATACATCGTACTTTCTTCTCTTGCAACATGACTTTCCATTTCTTCTGACATTCTTAATTTGTAGAACTCGAATCTTGCCTTATCATATGCTTCGAACATTGTAAGCTCTTCATTTTTCATTAACCATATTGTACGTTGAACAACGGATTCACCATCTAATGGTTTATATAATTGTAACATATGACTCCAGTCACATTTTTTGCTTTCATCACCATTGATTTCAATAAGATTTTTAGGTCTTGACAATTCCCAAGGATGCTGATTATAAAATACGTCTCTTAATGAATCTTCAACAAATTTTAATCTTGGAACTTTATGTATCCTGTTGTTCTTATTGCTCAAATCTTTTGCAGTTGGTCTGGTTTTAAAAATTTGGAATTCCTTCAATTTGGACTCTTTAGGTTTAATTAATATGTTTCTTGGATCTGTTGATTCTGTTTGATATACAAATGCCTTTCTAATTAAATCATGCTGTGGAGGATATTTTGCAACGATATCAAACCATGCTGGCTTCTTTTTCAAAAGACCAGATTGCAAATACGACGAGGTTCTTTGTAAGATATTCGCAGCTTCTGTCTGAATCTTCATGGTCGGTGACTGGCTTGAAATCTGTTTGAATAAAATTTTTTTCAGTTGTTTTTTCTCACCTTTAATCAATTTGAGATTATAAAAGAAATGATTTTTACAGCCAAAGAGATCAACTGATATGAACATAATACGACGCAAGATTACAAAATCAATTAAAGCATTATCAGTATTGGAATTTCCAATTAACTCATTTATACGAAGAGTGCAATCTGAACAAAGTCGGAATTCTGGTCCAATATTAAAATGTATAGATTTATTAATCTCAAAGTATCAACTCCAGCTCATAAAACAAATGAATTTACAGCATGTGTCCGATCCGTATGATTTGAAACAGGCAATATGGAATAATTTGAAGAAACGAATGACGGATGATGACCCTAAGAGACTAAAGAGGAAACAATCACAGGATATACGATTTTCAAAAGAATATAATAATTTTATTAAGGAGTTATATCCACGAAATGATCAAGTATTCAAATCAAATGTCAAATACTTTGATTTTGTTCATAACCTGCAGAAATATTTGAAGATAAATCATGATGAATTATACAAGAGATATTTAGAATTGCCCCATCCAGCACCAAAATATTTAGCAAGTCAAGATTTACAAGAATTTATTGCAAAATTTATTCTACGTAAAAATCATTACGCGAATAGAAACGTGATAGACGGATGCATATTGAAGAATGATTTAAATGGAGCAGCAAACTCGATTCGTAAGGAGAATGAAAGGAGATTAGCGTACCATGATATGTGTGTTAAAGTTTTAAATGACTTGAACCTTGCAGGAATGCCAATATCAAACCAAGAGCAGGTTAGATTAATATACCTCTCGTACTTTAAAGACAGGCAGGATATCCTAGAACCATTTGGCGGCAATTTAGAATATGTTGAATTTAATTGGAATAGTTATGAACAACTTTTGAGTACGATCGGTCCTAGAAGCGATCTATTGGGAGTTTTATTGTTTTTAGCAACTAGACATGACCAATTTGATATTATCAAAGATATATTGCCTAAAGTTGGTCTTGGCCATATTATCAATAAGGAGAATACGGGTGATTTTAAATTGACGTATATTTCATTGAATAATTTGTTATTTTATTTCACTTATTATATTGATAGGGATAGTCATGAGATTTTTCTTGCCAATACCATCAAGTCATTTACTGATCTTCCAGTTATAACCACCGAAATAGTAGATCATGTGCTTCGAACGTTAATTGATCTTGGATTTACCAAACATGCGGAAATTTTATTACAAGAGTCATTCTTCCAAAATTATGATGACGCAATTGCAGACTCAGAAAACCTAGCTTATAAGAAAATGACCGAAGAAGACTCGATTGTAAACCAAGAATGGCTCTATATATACACTAAATTGAAAACAATGATTAAAGATCAGGAAATTATATATAAATTAAAGGCGTCTGAATTGACATTCTTGTATTTTTTTGATAGATATTGTGAGGTGGAATCATTCCAGAAGATTAAGCAGTTGATTACAATCATGGAAATGGTTGGCCAACCATCGACCACAAGAATGTACAACAGAATCTTTTCAGGATTTATCAAAAGAGATTGGTCGTTGGATGATTTGATATTTACGATTAGCAAATTAATAAATGATGTTGACTCAAAAGCACATAATGAAGATACTCCAAATAGTTTAAAAAAATTATTACAAGACGGAACTTTGGGATTCGGGCCCGAGTTGAATAATTATTTACAAGAAAAATCGATTAACAAACCACCCGAATTGTCAAATAAATTGAGGTTAAGTAATCTATTAATGGAATATGTATTCATGGCAATAGATGCCACGTTAATGAACGAGGACAAAGCAAAATTGGAAGAATTGAAAGTACTAAAGGAGACATGGCTAAAAATGATAGAACAAACAAGTAAAATTGGATCAACTTACCAAGCTGATAAACTAGCATTTATAAATAAAGCTGTTTTGTTTGAATTACTATCAATAATTACACGTATATAGATTCGACCATTAATACCAAGAGCACACTTGGATGAGGTTGACACAATACTTTAGTCCAGTAATGAAATACCAAACACTTTTATGAGGGAAATAGTATTCATTTCTGCCGAACTAAAACCATGAAGTAATAATCTCTACAGGAGCATTCCAGATTGCTCTCCAGAAATAGCTAACGCGCATGTTTGGTGAAGCGAACTCATATCAACTAAACTGCCGATTAATTCGAGACCAAATTAGCGCTTAGCAAACGCTGATCTCATCAGCGAAGAAGATGTTGATGCGTAAATATTCCTCTCTCTGCTCTTTTTTCAAATCACGTATTGTCAAATCGGGATTCACAGAAACATGAATCACTGCTGCATTAGTAACAAGGACAAGAATTGTAATTCTTGCAAATGTTTTTGTGCACGTGCTAATGGATGTATTCTTTCTTTGAAGTTGATCCATGTTCATATAACTCATTCCATTGCAAAAAGGAACAAACCACAAGTTCAATGTATTGAATCCAGTACCTAAAAGAGCAGCTTTTAAAGTGAATCATTAATTGCAATTGCAACGCAAAATGTTTATCTGTGTATGCAACAACCAAACTTGTCAATACTATGTAATCACTTGCGAATAGTGAAATGAAATGACACGAATCAACTGTTTCAAAAATAAAAACTGAAAATTCTAGATTTATTTTCAAAATGTACAAGTAAGCCATGATCTAGAAACAACAAATGATGAACATAGTGTAGGCATAATTAACTGATTGCCAATGATGCTCCGTGACGTAGTAGGAGTCGATGAAATTGCCAATGCACTCAACGTAGATGATGGAACCATTGCTCACTAAGTATGTCAAATACGAAAGATTCTAAGAAAATCGATGCTTTCTAAGATGAATCATCAATAATTTAAGAATGTTAAACCATGTCTGAACAACATTAACCGAAATGAACACAAATATGGATTTCACAACATTCACTCCAAGTGCCTACTCGGTTGCTTCTTCACCATGCGTTGCCACCTGGAAACCGTACATCAACTGTAAAATAACTGGGTCTGGTTCATTCTTTGTCGATTCTATAATTTCTTTCTACGCATGTGACATATTCCCCAAAGTCTTACCTCCAGTAGGTTGAGTTAAGTTTATATTGATGATGGTAGCTGCCGGCATTGGGAACTGACGAGCTATATATATACTGTATCTGTAAGCAGCAAATACGACTGTTCGTAATATTTGATAAGCGCTATAGACTGATGTGTACTCTTTTCTGGAAGGGCTGTTTAGACTCATCCAAATTACCTTCAACTTGAAACCCATTAATCAACTAGATGTTGATAAAATCTGAGACTTAATTTAACGTTTCTTAATCAGGATGCCAAGTGCTGAGTTGGCATTTGAAGCTTGATTATGATCAGTAAATATTTGAGTTTCATTTCATCTCTACGGATGACAGCATTGTGTCTGCTGATATGATCTTGGGACAAGCTTGTTCTTGAACTGGTGGAAAAGATGCGAAATATTTACCAAGGATATTGATTTTTTTGGTAGTATAATTGATTTCTACCGTATTTATACGCACAAAAATCTAGTGCTATAGGATTAATGACCTATTTCTGAAGGCATGGGTATTCGATGAATTTTTTTTGTTTATAAAATGATATAACTTCGTGGAATGCATCATCTGGATTCAATCTCTGTCAGGAAAGTTGATTGGTCCACCATATATTATTTATATATGATTTGCAACATCGTGATGCCATAGCAATAAATTCGGGCACGGTTAATAATTTTATGAAGAGTAGATGATATACTGAATTGAATGATTTGGAAATTTAATTTCTTATTTTTAACATCAATCGTCAGTCGCTTTTAGCAATTTTGTACTCAGTTGATTTTTCAAGATTCAACTTGCTTCAAAAATGTTGAAAATTAGGGTAACATATGGTGAAAATAAACTTTCAATTCCAGACAATTTCCATGGTGGTACTGTTGCTGGCCCAAAGAGTGAATCCCAAATTTTTCTCTTAGTTGCTAACTGCCTAAACAGTAATCTAGAAGTCCTTGGATAGTTTATAAAATCGGTAGCTCACTAATTTTATGTGGCACCTTGTCAAACAGCTTCGG